>NIPQ01106677.1:0-38962 GCA_002806875.1 Lepidotrigona ventralis hoosana | reverse complement strand
CTTGTGAAGCCTACGATGGACAACTAATAGGAACAAAGTACTCCCAAACATAACCTAGACACATTAGTGTTATACAACACACACATTAAATAGTACCATAATATAAGCTTTTACCCATCGTAAATTATACATTACTTTAGGTAACATCATGAAGCTTACTACCGTTGCAGTTTAAGATCAAGGTCTCCTCGGAGGCGTGCCCGACTTACCTGATCGAGAAAGTCGGGTTCAATGAGAAAGCTTGAACGAAGCACTCTCCTAGATATATAAGCGATAACATTTAATTTCACGTCTCAACATTTATTTTTTAACAGTTCCTCAGTATTCTTGCCCGTCAGTGACATTCCGCTAGAGTGAACGTAAATAACTCTCATCAGAATCAAACCTCGTAACTTAGTTAATCATGCATGTTAGTAGATCACGAAATTTACGTTGAAATCCAAGAAAATAGAGCCCCAACTGTACTTACTAACATAACTGGTAGCAGAGAAAGCGGACCGAACGGAGACGATCATCCGCGAATCCGCGTCTTAAAACTGCGGTTGAGTGGCAAGTAAGCCAAAATTTCATTTAGACGAACCGGATCGAAGAACTGATTTCATCCAAGTGACACGAAAATCCAAATTGATTGATCCTTAATCCCAAAAAAATGCGATCCAACTGAGATTTAATCGGCGCCTAAGCGCGTGCTAGATTTTACCCAACTGTTAACTAAGTCGCAATTTGGACGCGACATGACTCGAGCGATCGATCCGCGACAGATTATCGCAGATTATCGCGTACCACTGATTCCCAAAGCAAAAGCGGAACGAACAAATCTCCAGTTTGATTTGCGGTATCATGGATAGGAAACGAAAAAAAAAGAAATTGCCGTTTATCATTCACCGTCGAGATGTCGTTGATTCATCCGTCGTTGACGTTTTGTATCTCATGCGAAATGGCAAACGAATCGCGTAAGTCGTGAAGCACATACGCGCGCGCGCGTACATCGTAAGGGTGAACTAAGTGCACATTTGTCAACAAGGCCGAAGGGAAATCAGCGTGCAAAGCGACGCAAACACGTGAGGGATCCAGGCCGAACTGTCGTCGCACGATTGGCAAAATATCGGCGCGGTATTGCGAAAGAGGTCGATCAAAGTTCTCAAGGGACGAAACTGTCCTCTCTAGATTTCTATGTTTCTAGCGACTTCGTTTTGCGACTATTGCAGATGGAGATTTCAACCTTCAGTTTCAGCATATCTGAATCCCGGTCTCACAGTATCGGGCGCATAAACATGCGCCTAGCTGAGACGTCACGTCCGTAACGCGACCGATACGCACGTGCGTCACCGGCCACACACTATGGGTGGAATTGCGACGTGTGGAGGGAAGGCAGGAAGAGTGTTGCGAAGCCTGTGGTCCGTCAAAGCGGCATCGCGACTCAAACGGTCGCGTCCGCACGACGACAGTTTTACTAACGTGACCTGGTGGTAGTGATGGCGGTCCGTCGGTCGCGTCGTTTACTTGCACGCAGCTTAATCGATTCCGTCATTGTTCGTTGCGTTCAGTTTGCAAATCGCACGATCGCAAGCAAGCAGCAGGCAGCTGCACGTCGCAAGATTACGGCCGCGCGGCCGGTGGACAGCCAGCGTCCGTACGCGCACAGACTAACTCACACACACATACACTTCCTGCCAGTTTGCTCTGCTGCTGTAGCCACTCACACAGCAAATGATCCAGCCATCGAACAGGTACTCGCCATCTGCGCAAATGATATTTTCAAAACGGTACGCATTTTTGTTGCATTTCGCTGTTTTTGCCAGCGTTTGGCCGATGAATACTCAACGGGGGGGGGATTCGTACGTTCGAGATCGGACCCTTCGTTCCATCATCACCAAATTAAGACATTTTCTCTCTTTTTTCGTCGTCTTGGGCGTCATCCTCTAGCAATTCCGTGTATATTCGGGCATGTACAATTGCCCCGACGCGACATACTGAAATGGAAGGAACCGGTTCTGCGGCACTTGTTCTTGGAATTTGGTATTCTTGCCCCGAAAGACCAGAGTTATGACGCAGTTTCGGTTCGACGCGATGTTACGATTTTGATAGAAGAAGAGGAGTCAGTTTCTTCGCTGAGAATAAGACTCGACCAGATTAAAGACTTAACGACGGGTCAAACAGATTTCCTATATCGCGCAAACGACAGAAAATCGGGGCAAAACGAGACAAATTTGACGGAATCTCCCGGCGAACCGGCGAACAGCCGTCCTATTGGTGATGTGAACTCTTCTTAGACGTTATCCATCGAAACTTTGCGTCTTTTCAAAAGAAAAGGTGTTAATTGCGTCGTCGATCAGGCTCTCGAAGCGGACGGCCAACAGGTAACACTTGCCCTTTTGTTCAAGTTTTATTTGCAGAAAGAACTAAAAGATTTTCCTTCTTCTGTTTTATTTGTTTTGCAAGATATATTAATGTTTCATACTTGATCGTTCCTCCAAGCGGCTGCTCTCTCTTCCGAAATTCGATCGAAGATGGGAAAGCTGGGCGAATAGTTTAGCTTTCTCCACGGGGTAATTTTATCACATAATTGGCTTTCTTGTTCATTTATCTCGCGATTGAACTTCTATAAAATCTACTCTCTGCTCACCTAACATCGTGCGGCTGACCTTACCATCCCTCTTTTTCTCTCTATCTCTTTTCTCTGGTGCCCATCAAACATATCGGTTCCTCTCTCACTAGCAAACAAACAATCTCTAAAACGATGAATCCATCCATCTCGATGATCCAACTGAACTCTTAAACCTAATTTCCCCGTCGAACCACGCCGAAATTCTCCTTGGATCATTGCTTGTGATCCCCCATAGGAGTCATCAATATCATAAACAGAACAAACGGGTCGATTTAATAATGCTAGCGTGATAATTGATAAAACAATCGTCCAGTTTGAACATGTATCAAGTTTCAAAAAAAGGAAACCAGGCATCAATACTCACTACGGCCCCCAAGTTGTCAGGAGTTTTATTTTATATACCACACTGTCGTTCTCTAAACTGGGCAAAACAAGTTGCTCGGCGTCCAGAGCTCTCTGTTTCCTACCAAGGGAATCGATACCACGGCGGATTCCAAGACTCGGTTACGCCGACAAAATTGTTGAAATTCAGTAGCGCGTACATAATTTCCGAATTAGTACCGTCGAATCGACAGTCTACTTCTCTCTCGTTTCTACGATTATTCCCGATTATTCTACGATTATTCTACGATTAGGATTTCAATTTCATTGTGATTCGTTTCAAAAACTGTAACGTGAAATAAGTACTGAAAATCAATTTTGAACATTGTGTCAAAAAAATTGTGAGGTGAACATACATATAGAACATTTTAGGCATAGATTTCAGTAAATTTTGAATTATAATTGGAAGGATCGTTCTATCATTTATGATAGGCTGTTTCGAATGAATCGTAATGGACGTAATTCAAAATTTTGTCTGTTTCGATGGCGATTTTGGAGAAAATTTAGACCTCGCTGGTCCGTTTATCTTTAAAATTAATGAATTTTACATTCCATGTTGTCATCCAAACGACGTGAGCTTCTGTTAAAGTCCTTCAAAACTCCATGAATATTATATGTGGGTTAGCTATTGACTCTCTCGTTTGTGTTTCTTCATCGGACAGTTGGTATCGTTCTTCGACGTCTATTTCGCAACATCAAGTTTCACCTTCGTCTAACTGTATTGCAATTCTTTCTTCGATTAAAGAGTAAAATAACGCAGAAGAAAAATTTGTCGTTGAATATTACAGATCTGCGTCAGAAATTATCACGTCCGGTTGCCTCAGATATAAATGAATCTTGCTTTACTTTTGGCAGATATCTCCGTGAAAATATTATACCGATAGCGAACGATCGCTAATCACTTCCATGTAGAGGAGCAAAAACCTTTTTTGCCCGAACGCCGAATCGAATCGTAAGTTGACCCAACTGGTATCTCCAACTTGGCTCGTGTAACCGAGCGACAAAGTGACTCGATGAAATTTAATAATCTAGAGCGAAAACGCGACGTTGATTAGACGAGGAAGTGGCCAACTCTACTTGCCGAATGAGACGATTTAACAGTTCGATGAGCAACCGTTTCGCAGTAGAAGGATTGCCCCCCGTTGAACGCGTATGCTGAGAACGAGAAACAACCCTCCGGTAATCCATTAACGTTCGTATCTTTCAGGAAAAGCCGATATCATGACTGAAGGTGAATTAAAGGATAACATTGACGTGAATTAAAGGATAACATTGCCGCGTGTTCCAAACTTTTAATTCAAACGAGAGTCTCGCGCTCTCGTTCTCGCTTATTTCGAGTACTGTTATTAAAGAGCGTTCTCTCTTCCGAGAGAAGATTTTCTCCTACTTGTCGTAACGAAATTTATTCCGCAAGAAACAGAAAGAGAGAGAGAGAGAGTTTCTCGATGTTTCAACACCGATCGAGACGGGCACAGCGCTAACGAGTCCCGCGCCTTGTTCTTCGCCCGACAGGTTCGAGTAGCGTCGGCCCCGTAAATACTTGTAGAAATTCTTAACGAACATGTCGTCCCGCGTTTCTCCCCACCAGGCTAATTTACATGATAATGAATCCGGTGAATTTCACCGAATCGTTCTGCCAAGAAACCGACTTCACACGTATCGACACACTGAGTTATCGAATCGCCCGTTCATTACCCGGCACTGAAAAAATAACCTCGCTAACGGAATCTAGCTCCCTTTCCAATTTTACTTTTCGTTTAACACGACGCGTCTTCCTCACTCGCAATTATTTTAGCTCACGCCTACGACCGTGACCTTTGCCCTCTATTCCGCCACCCCGATCAAAGTTCGATTTTTTCAATTTCTCGCGCAGTGCATTGAATTGCGACGAACGATGAACTGTTTCAATTATTTTCAGCTCAATTCGTTTCTCGCGACAGAGGGTCGGTCGATATTGTTGGACACGCTTTAAAGCGAAGTAGAACGAATGAAATGAAAATGAAACGATAGGGTATGACTCGGATAGAATCAGAGATCGTAACTAACTCGAGTGTCACACTGATTGTCACGGTTATACAATAATTCTAACATTGGTAATTCAAGAAAATTTGAATTTTCACCGTAACACAATTTCTAAATTCTAATGAGCAAAACTTTAAAATCTATTTGCGTTGCGAACACGCAAAAAAAGTTTTGGAAATTGGAAGGAAAGTATTTCTAGTCCCCTAAGACTAGAGAGAAAGAGGGAGAGAGAGAGGTATTTAATCAGGGCGTGAACTAGCCTAAAAGCTGCTTTCCCTAGCGAGTCGTGTGATCGCGTTGGCGAATCTTGCAGGCTATTTCCCGAGCCAGTGACAGAAGACAAAGAAACAATGTAGTGGCGTCAAGCCTCGGAAAAGAACATTAGACGCGAGAGGAGTATTTGCTCTCGGGCGAAAGTATGCACACTCGCGATCGACACGTACACGTTTGCAACACGTTCGAGGATGTGTCGAATTTTCCCTTTCCAGAACGTAGAACGCTTCCTCGAATTAGTTGTGTGCAAGGCGTCGAACGTCATTTTCAGTTTTTCGCACAGAAAACTTCTCAGTGTCTAAAATACAGAGCTTCTCATATCAGGTTCTCGCCGTTCTCGATTTCATTCTTTATGTGGATGAGAAGGACGATCATTTCTAAAGAAATAAAAATGAAACGTCCAAATTCAGTTCTTCTACAAATTTGTCGTCTGAAGTTTTTCAAAAGAAATGAATCTCGATTACGGAATAACAATTTTATTAATAATATTTGAACAAAGGAAGAAAAAAAATAGCATGAGATAACACAAAATATATATACACACGTACATGGATTCACCTATAGTGGTTTACCTGCGTTGCACGGAATGGGGTAGATATATATACGTATAATAATGACAACTCGTGAGATTAATAAATTCAACAGAATGATTGATAACATTCGCTAAATGTTCGTGGTTCAAAAGATCACCGCAGAATACAATTTTCGGGGAATTCTCTTTGATGGGTTATATTTTACTTTCGAGAGTTGCAGAAAGGTAAATTTTATATCTGACTGTATTATTAATTTAGACATGTATTGGCATACCAGTATTAGGAATTTTCTTCCAGCATATATGAAGTTTAGAACCTATAATTTATGGAATCGATGAAATTTGGAATAAATTTTATATAATTGATATTTTTGCGCTAAATAGATTGTAAAAGTTTTAAAAGAAAGTGCAATGTATTGTAGCGCGAAATTTAACAAAACATACGTGAAGAATGGTTTAATGAAACTTTCAACCGTCTAGAAATAAGTCGCTTGTCTAGCAATCACACGTCGTTCTATGCATCGTGGCGTCTTATTTTTTCCTCTTCTTCTTCGTTGCCTCACTGCTCCTTTGGCAATGGTGGCAGTCATGAAAGACGTTCGCCCAGTCTCCTCCGTAAAATCGTTGGCGTTGTATCAGATCCATTCAACATCACGTCAGCTTCTCCAGGATGAAAAAGTGAGACTACACAGGAACATCAGGAAATGGGACAAAGATTGTATTACGGTCAGTTCATGCAGCCTGATGACGGCGATAAATTTCCACCGAATTGTTAATCGAGATGAAGAGACAAGAAACTCGAATATGAGAGGCAGGTACGTGCGATCATTGCGTTAGGTTGACCGAAAAGTAACTGCTGTTCCTTGAGTCCAAGTGGAAGATGAATTTTTCACTAGAAACTTTGTAAAACAAGTTTTTTTCGATTATCTTTCGCACCTTTGTGGTGCCGTGTTCAAAAATGTTCGAATCCTTTTCGAAAAAGTCTCCAAGTAATTGAGATTTGTTATTCTGTTGTCAATGTTCAAATTTAGCGAACCAATTCCGATACTCTAGTTATTTGGAGGCTTCCTCGCCTTCGGAGTTTATAAGTCGGAGTTTTCTTTTCTTTTCCGAATGAAATACAGTGAAATATTCCTCTTTGACCTTCCATTTTGAAATCGACACCTAACGAACAAACGTTCGCTTTCTTTTCCTAAAATAAACATGTACAGAGTGGGGAGAAAGGTATATTCATCTTGCGCACACAATTAATAAAAATGAAGTTACCTCTTTCCCACATCGCGCGGTCTGTTCGACAAGGTTTTGTCATACGAAAGTCGGGAAAATTCAATACATCTTTCAGGTTAGTGACAAGTAAAAGTTACGATTATGTAAATTACGTGTAGAGATCCAGCGTGCAGAAAAGATTTTTTCGTTGGTAATTCAGGAGTCGAGTTACGTCTCTAAGGTAAATATAATGGATGTGTGTGTGTACAGGTAGCCTAGGCACATTTGTACACTTTTTCATCTGTTGGAATAATTCAGACTGTCATACAGATGTTGCGATGCAGTTGTGCCGTGATAATAGTGAACAGCTGTTTCTATTACACGTACGTAGCGATGACACAGTGTGCCGACGTAAAGAGTTTCCACGACCCGGAAGATTATTAACAAAAATTCATTGCGCTCGAACTTGCGAACGTTTTGGAACGAATTTTGGAATTGATCACGGGGTAAATCGAACATGTGGCGAAATCCCAGAATTTCAGTATCTCCGAGAAGATTATACAGTAGAAGTAGAGGCGAGGTTCCAACTTTTCCGAGTGTGTAACTGTTCCCCGACATTTCTCGAATTCTCGGAATCGCAAGCGGATCGCTGGAAAATCGAAGGTGTATCACTGTGCTATATATGATTCGTTCGAAGCGATGCTCGCGTTGGAGAGAACAAGTGCTGAGTGATGAAAAAGCTCGTCATCGAAAACGAAAAATGAAAGATGAACAGTTACAGCCACGTGTTACATCACGACAAAGTTGTAAAACACGCTTGCCAGAGATCGATATCACGTGTCGGATCTATTGCGCCTGGATATCTATCGCATCGCGCTTTTCTTTACCTTTTTTTTCTTCTCGTTGTATTCGAGCAACGGTGAGTATCCTTGAACATGGAAAATCGTACGCGATCGGCAGTACGTTTCCTTTCTCTGGAATGGCGCGACGTGAGGGGATCGAAATTTCCCTTTCTCTTCGTTTAACTTCGGCAAAATGTATTCTTTCGTGGCTCATCCTTGAAACGATACACATTCGCACGATGAATATCCTCTTTGACTTTCGTTACACAATGCGCTAATAGAGTCCTTAGTATCCTACGTATGTCCAGTCATACCACCTTCCCGACATTCTCCCGACGTTCCACCTTTGCTCGAATGATCTTCTACGCTCTTTTACTCTTTTTATCGATATGCTGGCCATTGACAAGGAGAAGTAGCCCGCTTCCTTTCTCCCATACACTATTATTTTCTTTCCTGTTTTTTATCCCCTATTGCGCCAAGATTTATTGCCTCGCAAAGGCAAAGCAAAAGCAACCAAGGAAAAGCAATCAAGGAAAGGTTGATTACGTTTCCGGCTGGATATCTCTAATAAAGACCACGACCAATTTCATGCTGTTTGCTACGCGGATCAAGTATAGAGAAAGCTGAAGTTTGCTTCTTCTTCTCTTTCCTCTTGACACGTTCGAAGCGATGTCCGAGCTGTCAAAATTTCGATCGACATTCGAGAGTCGTTTGGCTGAATGCCGCGTGTAATTCCCGAAAATCTGTCGCTGAGAATCGCGAGAGGTTCACCTCTGTTTTCGGCAGAAATATTGAACACATTTCTGTTATTACACACAGGGATGGGCGTAATCTTTTTATTCTATGTTTAAAAGAAATTTTTTACAGATTAAAGTACTTATCATAAACAAATATACGTATATAGCAAGAAAGAATTAGAATTGATATTTAACCTTGAAAGCCAGAGGAGTGTTTATCAGATATTTTCGACGGGCTCCGAAGTCACTGAGGACTTCTCCATTCTGGGCTACTCAAAAAGTAAAGCTTACGTTAGTAAACTACAAAATTTAGCATAATTGAGAGATAACTTTCGAGTCAAAATGCCGGTGAAACTGCAACCACGTTGAAGTCAAATGCGTCGAAAAGAGTACAAATATATGTGAACGATATGGCGATCATTATTTGAGAAATAAATAAAGATGTATAAATAATTTGTAAAACATAGTGAAAAATGTTTGAACTTGAATTTAATTTGACATTAATCAAATTAGTTACGTTTTGATGTTTCGTTAGAAAAAGAAACGGTGTACCAAAGAGGTGCATCACCAGACTCTCTTTTACTATTCTGATATTTTTTCGTTTGAATTGTAGAGCCATTCAAAAAATACCTATCAACAATCTGCGCAATCGTTATTCATAGAATGATCTCCTTCTCCTACAGTAAGGATTTCTTTCATATTAATGCGTAAATATAATGTGAGAATCTGGGTAAAAATTTGAAACGAATGTGCCGATAATTTTGACGAGAAAAAAAAACAAATTGACATTTCGAAAAATTAAGTACGGTTGCTTAGATTCATAAAAGTACGAAGCTGTTCCAGCGAAATTTGATTGTTGAAAATCGATTGGCAAATTTCTGCCACTTTATCCGCGTACGTATCGTTTGACAGGAAGACTCGTGGTCAGGCTGATCGATCGAAAACATCGAGTTGTCGTCCGCTTCGATCGTTCGTCAATTTCGTTAACGCTTCGGAAGAATTAGCGAGCAGTTGTAGGGCTGAACAAACGGCTGCCAAAGACAACGATCGGCACACGATTGGAGAGCTCTTTGCAATTGCTCGTGAACGCGTAAGAACAGCTGAAGGAAACTATCTTTCCGCTTGTTGTCGTTTCTATAAATATCTCGTTTCTATAAATATCTCGTTTCTCGTTTTAGCACGAGTGCGAAATTTGTCAAAATAAAAACGCGCTAGGTGTTGTGTTGCAACAAAACGTATACAAATTAAGCCAGAAGTAAATACACAAATAGAAGACGATATTTCAGCGTGCAGAGCTGGCCGGTAAAAGAGAAAATGATGACAAGAATGGCGACGTGACGCGCTGCGTATGGAAATAGCAAGACAGGGAAAATATGAGGCCGGTGAAAGAACTATTCCATTTGATACAACGTTGCTTTTCTTTTTTTCTCCCCTTGTCTTTTAAGTACGTAGAGGATTGAATCTTCTTCTCGTGCAAGCATCGTGTGTTCCAACGAATTTCTCATTTTCGACTGGCTAGTGAACGTTAGAATTAGTTACTTTTAAATAATTATGATGAGAGAGTTAATAATAACAATTAGCTGCAGTAATTGGCACGATCGATGTTCCGGAAAGAGGAATATTTTTCCTACGTCGAAACGCGTGTCAGCTGTAAAGCCGTTCGTCGTCTAATAAGGAAAAGTACGTCCAGCAAATATTTTCGATAGTTAAATTAACATCTCGAGACAGAAAAATAGGACCGAGCGAACGAATAAGAATAACTGATTAATTAAATGTTCTTCCAGCAGTTAAGAAACTGGTAAAAAGCAGAGCTGAAAAAGTTCGAACGAGGGGACAAAATTAGCGATGTGATCTCTTGCAAAGGTTTCAAAAATTTCATTCTACTTCTCTCGGTCGGTGCAGCGCAACGTTTCAGTTCTCGATGATAATTGGTGTTTACTTACGGAACTGTCCGCGGTAACTATTTTGCGGGTGTAATCCCGTGGTCCGTTACTTCTCCTCAAGAAATGAAATTCCCCTCCCCCCACCCGCGCTGGAGGAACTACGTTGCTCAAAATTCACTAATTTCGGCGAATTTGCAGCGATCTTGTAGTTTGTGTCAAGTAACTATGTTATAAGTCAGTTTTCCAGAGTGGCGTTCGCCGGTTTATAGTCCGAGTTTACACGTTATCGAATATATAGTTCTCGAAATCGATTCTCGACTCCTTTCAGAACTCGAGTCACTCGACTCGACGATTCTTTCACTATGGTCGTGAGTCATCAACAAAAGTGCACTAATATGAGTTGCTACTTGATCAAAGACACTTCGCCGAATATATCATTCGCGAGTATTTGCGACAAAACTTCATAATCGTATTTTGAAGGATAGCGGTAAAAAAAATTCGTTATTTTCACAAAAATTTCTGAACTCTGGCTTTAAACGTGTAGAATATAAATATATATATAAGAAATAACGTCAAAGTCTCACGTTCCGCTCCCTTTAGGTTTCCGCAAATTGTTTTTCCAAAATTTTTCCTTCGTGATGTTTGTCAGATTGTCTCGTATTTTCTTTAAACGAAAGAAAAATTTTCTAATCTGCGGTAGAGAAATTCTTCACTTCGTTACGGTAAGTCCGGGTGAGATGTCATTACGTAGGTCGTCGAATGTTGATTTTCAACTTCTTTCATGACATATTGCTTTTATTCCATTGCATCATATTCCGCCATATGTTCATGAGAAATAAGATATGAGTTTAACGCAAATAAAATCGAAAATGTAACTTTTCCAGAATATAACTTGTCAGTATAGCATTTGAAATTTGGGGCTACATTTCTCCTAACGAGATATTGTTGTACCATACAAAGAAAACAAGTGAGTCATCGGAAAAATCGGGTTAGATAGCTCGGCTTTCTAGAGAAGAGCGCAAACAGAATGTAAAAGGAAATATAACGGTTGAGGATTGCTTGATAGTAAAGGAAAGTTTGCATTTTTAAGCAAGAATAATGAAGGAAAACTAGAAAAGTTTGGAAATATCTGAAAAAATACAGTTTCGTGAGTGCGTGCGATATATGACTTAGGGATATATCATAAATCTAATCAGGAAGAAGGATTTTCGAGTAGTTAATCATATTTTTAGAACATATCATCAAGATAACTAGTCAGTATTCGAAAATCGGTGAGTGTTTCTTTGTTTCGGCCAGAACCTATGAGTAAATCTCTTTAAAAAACGGACAAATACACATTTGATGTGGACGAGACAGATTTGCAATTGAACAATAAACTACAATTTGAAGTTGGCGATACTCGAGAAAATTCTTCCGCACGAGATTTTTCATTCGCCTTGTAAATCTGCGATCATTTTTTTGATTTTCTGATTGCAACGTTCTACTTTTACAGATATATGTAAATTCCTTTCGATATCGATCGATGATATTGAGGATGCAATAATTCATTTAAAAATAAGTTGGGCCATCACTGACCGTATATACATTTACGTAGTCGTCCATTCGAAGTTTGCTCGCGTAATTGCGCCCACGCACAAGCCCAAGTACGTGTTACGAGGGCTGAATTATACGCTAACCGAGACTAACAGCGGTGTGAAAGTTGAAAAGATTAGCTTTGCCGAAGGTTTGTGTACTTGTTGCAACATCCTCGTTATCGAATTACATTACTGAAGAATTACATCTGATGCCGCGATCTTTCAGCTACATGGTAGTTGCTCCAGTCATTCTACTATGCTCGACGTTAAAGAGCGTTACGTAAGATGTCAGGGTCGAATAACAGGAAGAAAAATCTCCTAGCTCACTACTACCTCTTTTCTACAATTTTTTTTCGTTCAGCTTCTCCGAAATTCTTTCGAATTTTTTAAAAAAGGAAACTGCCGAAAATAATTTCCGATTTCGGCTGGAACTGAACTATCGTATTATAAGCTCGCAACATTCATTCGTCGCGAAAGTTCGCTGCCCGAAAAAAGAGAGAATGATTCGCAGAGGAATAATGACGGATATCATTATTTGTTGGACGAGTAATGCGTAGTAGAGCAGTTGGAAAGTGTTTCGAGGAAAAGAGGAAAAAGTGCGGATCAATGGATAGGTTGGGACGATCGAAGGAAAGAAACCAGTAAAATAATTGCTCGACACTCTCCCGCGAGTTTGTCCAGCGACAAAATCTCTATGAAATGCAAACTCGAAACGATGACAATGGGGAAATCTGGAAAATTCAAGTTAAATTGGTTTGCAAATAATCCGTTGTATCGCGTATGTATATCTCGTTACTTGTTGCACAACGGCCGATTTCAGTGGCAAATAACTGCTTTAAATGAATGAGCTGTTGCTGGCGAATCGCCTCTTGCGTGGTGTTAGGTCAATCAGGAGCAAAAAGAGGAGAGAAGGTGGAAATACAAGACAAGGTGAGAGCGAGCACTTCTCGCATCTCGTCGTCATCGTCGATTCTTAGCTTTTCCTTCTGTATATGATGTATCTCGTCTGTGCAATGAAACCACAATTTCTTCTCTCTTCGGTTTTACCAAGTGTCGAGGAATAATCTCTCTCGAAGAATTTCGAGTTGTCAAAGTACGAAAGAGCACTTGTGTTAACAAGGATTCCGCGAAATAAACCGGATACTTCTAACGATTTAGTTTCGTCGAATCGCAGCTACTGCATCCAGTAGGGTGAATGTTAATTGGCCCTCAGTTAATCAATACTCATGTTTTTCGTTCAACGACGTAATCTTGTTCCAGTTACCTGCCTGAAAGTGGCGTCATAATCAACCAGCCGTGTGTTGTCGTTTACGGCGAAACGCATTCCAGCCTACGGAAATCCCCCCAGAATATGATTCCCGATTTAAATGGATTTCAATTACTTCGCGGGCGAATTAATCAGCCGGGATGAGCCGGCCGAGTAATATATTTACATTTGCCAACCAATGTTTTTGTAACCGTACGTTTATCTTCGAATCGTCGTAATTTGTTCTGAAAGAAATTAGAAAAATTATTTTATTTCTTTCACGTTGTACGTTTCTGCTTGAATTTGTAATTATACGGGTTGAATTTGTAATTATAATGGTTGCTAAATTCGTCATAACGACACAAAATCGAAATTGCAGTTTATTGAAGAAACCAAAGTCAGATGTAGAGCTTTTAAAAAAAGAGAAATTTTCCTCGAAATTTATACGTTGCGGACTGCAGACGTCTAGCTTTTATTAGATACAACATTCTTTTTTCTCTGGTGAACTAGCATAAAAGATTGTAATTGGAAATTTCCGAGACAAAAAGAAGACATCGGGACTCACGCGGAAATTTTGTTACATGGAAATCGTAAAAGATTTCTAAACTATTGATCATCTACAAATGTTGATGACAATTATGATTTCGCGATCGTTTTGGAAAACACAATGTAAAATGATTTCAATAAAGGGTAATCACGAGTTCAAAGATTTGTTTAAGTATGAATCAAACGTTCGACAACTTCGAACGACAAATGAAAACTCGCTGGCTTTTTTCGAAAATTTTCAAAATTGACATTTTGTTCTCGTTGCGACGTGTTCCGAACGCGGGTTGTGTATGTGTGTGTGTGTGTGTGCGTGCGCGCGCGCGCGCACACACACACACATGTAGTCTATATGTATACAGACTACAAAATCTTCAAATACTATTTAACGGTGCACTTCTTCAGAGAAATGGTTATTTAGTGGATTTTTCCCCGTGCAACCACATTTTCTGGACTGTGAATTGTCTTTCGCAATTTATAAATACGTAAACAAATTTACGTGCCAAGTGCGACTCGACGAGACGTGATTCGACTCGAGGTTCTGCCTATCGATGTCAAACAATTTTAACAGTAGAATTACCTACAGTTAAGACAGAACTATTTCTACCAGAACCAGTCAAAAAGACTGGTCTTTGAAACAAGAAACGTAATAATAGAGTATTCTCATTTTTATAGATTTATTACTTTCCAATAATAGTTACAGCATGTTACGCAGTACCGTTGGCTACTATACTTGTCGGGCTTATTTGGTAAATATTGGCATCTGGCTTTGAATGGAAAGAGTTGTTTGTCAATTGTACTACATGCATCTAGGTTGCAGAAACTCTGATTATTTTGAATCAACTTATCCCATACAACTGACATCAGAGCAAATTTATCACTTTGTAAATGATGACTTCGGCACATTTTTAATCAAAACGATTAAATCTCAATCTCTTAGTAGAATAATTTCATAATATTGGAAAGATTTTGTTGATTTCTTCGTAAAAAACCAAAATTATTAATTTTAAACATTGCAAAGGAATGAACACATCTTTAGTAATTTGTTCGCGCCTTAGGCTTGCAACTGCACCGAACCATTCAGATATCTTTGATTTCATTCCCTTCAATGTTCACCCTTGATCGACAACCCTCTTGAATGAAACAAACAATGTGATTCGCGAAACGGAAGCGCGGAAAGGAAACGATGCACAGGCGCGTTTGCGACGTGTATAAAGGGAAGATTGACCTTTCATAAAATGGTCGGTTGCTCTCTGTACTCTGTGCCCTGTAGTCTGAGCTCTGTACACCATATGGCATAACACGATCCTCCCATTTCTCAGTGGACATGCCACGTTGAATGTAAGCAACGTATTACTGTAAGTGCTTGTAGGTTGAAGTCCGGTGCAATGTTGAGTCCAGGCAGGATGAATCGCGAGGCGTACTGCGTCGCACTCTCGATTCAGCATTCATTCGCCGAAACGAGTAAATCCTTTCCTTTTCCTTTCTCGCTCTGTCGAGCGAATCCTTCGATTGGCAACCTTGGCTGGCGTTTCGCGAATAAAAAAAGGATCGTCTGCAAAAACAAAATTTTAGCGCCTATATAATGAAAATTAAGAAACTTTGAGATTACAGGAGAATACAGTACCTGAGTGTTGCTTCTGTTTTATATTACTCATTTAAAGAGTATGCAGTTATAATTTCAATGGGCATTCAAATAGTTTCAGAGACAATGAAGGGTAGTTTTCCTTTTCACACGAAGAGTGTTGTCACTTTTTTAGTCGCGTTTCTACTGGTATCCCTTCCCAGCAATTTTGCGATTTCCTTTGCCACAATTTATACAAAATTTTCTGATTTAGGAGGTGACGCTAGCACACAACCGTACTGCAATTTTGCTTTTCGCTTGTCACGGAACTGCGTATCGAACGTCGTAAACGGAAATATGAGAAAAACAGCTTATTTAACATGTTGAAGTCGGGCAGTTGCTCGACCTCTGGATGATTTCACGGTGGAACGGCGTATATTTATGACGCAAAAAAGGTACTGCATCGTTAACTGCATCTCGCGGAAATTTTACGCAGCTTTTCGCGAATATTTCGAAATCTCTTTATCGGTCGATAATCCCTTTACTGGTTTACGGAGAGGTACGATTTCAGTCGGGGATCCAAGCAGCCAGATTACACTAGTTTGTTGCCAATTAGAAACCTTAAAAATCTCTGTATTTCAAGAGAGAGAGAGAAAGCGAGAGAGGTGTTTGGAATCGTCTGTCAATCGCTAAGAAAAACTGGTTGAAATTTTAATTTGTCCAACTCGGCGCAAGAATGTAAGTCTGATTTGTTAAGTCTTAGGTGACGTGATCTCTTAAGTCGATAAATAAGTCCGCGTGCGTATGTGCGTGTAATAGGGGCGCGAGCGCGCGCGAAAGGCATGTATATTCGTCCTAGAAATTTTTCTCACTGTATTATTAGTATGTCTAATAACTTTAATAAACAGTCAAACATTTCAGTTTTCTTCTAATGAGAAATACATTTCCTGACAAAAAGTGATGAAATTGTTCTCCAATATTTTTTTTCTTCTTTTCTTGGAGTAATCTCGTCCTACAATTGTGACGGATACATCGTTGCGTGTTGCAATGTGTATGTAAGTACATTATCATCGACAACTTTTGTTTTCAATAGCTTGGTGAAATAGCTTACTCGACGACGAAGACTCAAGTCTGCGTGATTTTGATGCATGGTTGCATGTGACTGTGTCACGTACTTTTGTCACGGAGACCAAGTGCGCGCGTCAGAATATCGTCACGTGTGTTTAAAACGACGCAGTTTTGGTATATTCTTTATTTCGTTTGCGTGCAATTTCTATCTCTTTCTCTTTCTTTCTCCTTTTTCGGGAGCTCGAATCTCACCAGCGCCCACATGCGTAAAAAGATAACAATAATTAATCGAGGAACGGTGAATATTTCGGCTCTGTTTCGTCTCCTATAGAAGGGAAGAGGGAGAGATATTATTCGGGGAAGATTGAAGAGTATTCCGGAGACAATTAACGAGAGATGGTTGGGTGACTGAGACGTGGCACGAATCGCGTATCTGCGCGAGGAAATTATTCTGGCATCTGGAATTAAAGGGGCTTCGGATGATAGTTGCGAAACGAAGCAGACTGATCGTGATAGGCTACGATGCTTCCTCCATTCTAACGTGGAATACTTTTTACCATACAAAACTACGAAAGAGAGTGATCTGTTCCTGGAGGCGCAAATGTGTAATCGAAGGACTGAAATCGTCTGGAATTTTGAACGGAGACAAAGAGTTTGGACTGGAAATGTTCCACGCCTACAATTTGATACTGTTTTCCTCGCTATGGTGAACAGAATGTTTGGGGTTTGGTGTTTGTTGCGTCGTGACGTTTGTTCCGTCGCGGAATTGGCAGGGCAAATCTCACCCAGGGACCTGGAGCAAACCTGTCACTCGAAATAACGGTTGCGTGGCATTTTACCTTGGAAAATAATCTAAAGACGAACTGAGGTCTGTGGAGACGGAAAATGTCGATGGCACCCGGTGGTAATTAGTATTCTGGTCGAATCCACTGGCGATTGTCCGTTGCAGAGCGTGCCCCGATCCTGCTCGCATGTCCAACATGCCAGCACGGCCTCCCTATGTGCTTCGGGCGGCTATGGGAAAACACAGACGGCTGCAATATGCGGTCTGCGTTCCTGGGGTAACTAGCACGTAGCATACGGTAAACGTGTGGTCATGTTTCGCAGGAGCGGGGAACTTACCTTAATCGACTGGTTCCGCAAGAATGAGATAAAATCCTAAACGGATGCTGAGGTCATGTGGATAATAGGCATCTGCCAGTCGATTGCACTGCGAGGTGTATTGGTGGATGCATCAGTCCATAGAGTCCAACTTTGGAACATCAGGCGCCCTCCCAATGTAATAAGTCTTACCAGGGTAGGGAGGCTCTGCCCGGGTTGGCAAATTATTCCTTCCATACTCGTTGGAACAGATATGAATGAATCCAGAAATTTAAATTTAAAAAAATTTTAAACGGAAAGAGAAATATATGGAAATTAAAAAAGTTTCTGATCAAAAAGAGACAGTAGACGACGACGGCACCACTCGGGTTCCGCACCATGAACATGTCAAAAATTCTAAGGGGGCGCCTATCCCTATGGCGATGGACGTAAAATTATCGAGTGAACATATACGTAGAAGTAGTGTGTGTGTAGCACTATTGGTGATGTGAGTGATATGAGTGAGAGGAGCACAAAGAGAAGGAGAATGGTTGAGGAAAATGAATGTGAAGTGCCTGCCGATTTGAAGTGTATCAGAGCAATTGGTCAGAACTTAATAAAGTTTGTGATGAATGAGAGTAATAAAGTTTCGAAGAGTGCGAATAAGCTGAACTTGAATGTTGCTGCTGAGTATGAAGAACGCTTGAAGCAGTGTTATTCACTTAGAAATTGCGATAAGTTTGCGCACTCTAGTTTAAAAGTGAAATGTCGAGAAAGAGTGGGCCGAAAGTTATTGTGTATGATGTGCCGAATGATTTGACTGGGGATGATTTGATGAAAAAAAATTATGAAAGGAATCTGGCTGAATGCATGAGTAGGGATGAATTTAAGGAGCGAGTGAGAATAGTTAAGCGAATGAGTAGGAAAAATGCGATAGAGGGGAATTTTGTGATTAAACTGAGTGCGCATGCAATGGAGAGAATCCTGCAATAGAGGGACCATGTGTGGTGGAGTTCATTTAAGGTACACGAGTTCGATAATGTGGTTAGGTGTTTTGAATCCTATGGCTTTGACCATCGTTTAGAAAATCTAAGGACAAGAGAGGGTGCGTAGAAAATGTGGCAAGAGTGGGCATGAAATGATAACATACAAGAAGTTGAACGAAGAGTGCATGCGATGCAAGGAATAAGGGGAGATTATGAATATTCCGTAACATCTGTGTGAAATGTCCGGAGTAATTGAGAGCGTTGGACAGTTCGATAACGAATAAGTTATGACTCAGTACGGAAATGTAAATTTGTTACAGCTCAACTGTTAGAGAGCGAGAGTAGTCATGAGTGATCTAGATGTTCTTTCATGTCAGAAAAGTTTTAGTGTAGCGCTCTTGCAAGAGCCATATGTGATTATGGGCAAAATGTGTGGTCTGCCGATCCACATGAATGTTTTCATGAGTGAAAGTGGAATAAAGGCGTGCATTGTATTGAACGACGCGAGTATTTAGTCAATGCTTGTGAATGAATCTACGAATGAGTATGGAGTGTGTGTGTGTGAATGGTTTGTTTGGAGAAATGTATGTGGTGTCCAGGTACTGCCAGTGGGGCTCAGATATTGGACCATACATGAAGGACTGTGGGCTTAGGTATGCAAGTCGAATCCCCATTATTATATGGGAGGATATAAATGCGTTGAGCACGCTATGATACAGCAAATATGAATGTGGTGGACGGGAGTATGAAATGCGTGGAAGAATTGTGGAAGAATACTTGTTATAGTGGCTGTAGCTATACTTAACAAGTAGAGTGAGTGATATAACTTCTGTGGTGCGAATGGACAGAGTGATTGAGATGTGATACTGGGGAATCGGCTGAATGAGAAATATGGTTATGAATGGAAGATAAAGAACGACTGGTGCGTCAGTAATAACGTGATTTTGTTGAGAATTGAAGTTACTATTCCCACGTAAATAAATGAGTGCGTGGGGAACAAAATGGTCCATGAGGGATGTTGACAGGATTGAGTATATGAGATTTCTGCTAATGCAGGCGGAGATGTATAATGTGAATGAGTTTAGAGAACTGGGTGTGTCGGAAAAAGTGAATACAGTTGCTAAATGGATATCTAATACGAATGAAAAAAAAAGGAAGAAAATAAATAATGTCAGAAGTGTGCTATAGTGGACGGATGAATTAGCGAAAATGCGTCGATGTGTGAGGAAAGAGAGGAAGGAATTCCAGAATGCGAGGAAGAGAGGATGCGTAAGTCAATGAATGAAGAATGAGACTAAGAGATGTCATGAATGATAATAATTATTAGGTTAGTGGTGAGAAAAAAAGACTGAAGAGAATTTGTGAGGGTGATAGGGAATAATGATCAATGGGGTGACGTGTATAAGTTGTGTTTGGAAAAATGGAAGAATATTGAAATATGTGGAATAAAAGTAAATGGGCGTAAAACTAGGACGTGGAAACGGAAAAAGTGCATATAGAAAGATTATTTCCTCCTGAAAGTGGTGTTAGTAGGTGTGTAATCGTGATGAAGGAAATGAGTGATGGAAGTACGGATGAATATAAAATGTTTGAATGGAATGAAGTGGAAAAGGCGATTAGAGACTGCAAATCCGTCAAAGCGCCAGGTATTGATGGAATAAGTTTGGAGATGATTAGGAAAGTTTGGCGTGAATGATAGAAATGTACGACGCATGTTCGAGAGAAGAATGTTTCCCGAATGAATAGAAGCGAGTGGACGTAATGGTGCTGCTTAAGTCCCCGCACGAGATTAGATACAGAGTCGTATAGAGTCGTATAGACAAATTTCGCTTCTGTCGAATCTTGGAAATGTCCTTGAGCGATTGATGGTTTGCCGATTTGAAAACAAGATTTGTGGTAGAATAAATGATTCTCAGTTTGACTTCCGCAAAGAGAAGTCGCGGAGTATAAGGTAACAGTATGAGCATGAATTAGAGAGGAAGTATGTGATGGGTATGTTTCTGGAATTTCAAGGAGCACTCGACAACTTGTCTTGGGGAAGTATTGCGGAGCGACTGCGTCAGATGGAATGTAAGGAGCTGGAACTCTGGCTCAACTACTTCTGTGACAAAATGGTATACATGTTTGAGAAAGTCGAGTATGTAAATAGAATGGCTGAGAGGGGATGCGCGTAGGATTCGGTTTGTGGACACATTTTGTGGAATATAGCGATGGATAAACTGCCGTGTGGTTTAGAAGAGATTTAAAATGGTTGCTTATGCCGATGACTTTCTGGTTTTGATTGATGGATGCGCTAATGAGAGAAAGGGTGCGGATTGTATGAGGAAGGTGACTGATTGGAGAAGAAATATAAGACTCTTTGTTAGCAAAGGCAAGACGGACTGCTTTTGAAAGCAATTTTGTCCGGGAGAATAACACCGAATGTGAACGTTGATGGAGTGTGTGTGAAACATGTGAAAACTGTAAAATGCTTAGGAGTGAATAGGAACGAGAGAGTCGAAATTAAGGTCCACTAGCCGGCCATCAGGAAGAAAATCGTGAATAGCATGGGTTGTTTGAGAAGTGTGTTCAGCAAAGTGTGGCGACTTAGGAG
This sequence comes from Lepidotrigona ventralis hoosana, assembly GCA_002806875.1. Classification (NCBI taxonomy): domain Eukaryota; kingdom Metazoa; phylum Arthropoda; class Insecta; order Hymenoptera; family Apidae; genus Lepidotrigona; species Lepidotrigona ventralis. Next base: position 17,824 of record NIPQ01106677.1, on the reverse strand, counting down.
ACGTGCGTTTAAAATGCTGTATAAATATTTGTAGCTTGTGTATACAATGTATGTTGTGAGTGTATGGGGTGGTGCCCTAAAATATGAATATGAGAGGAGGAGGTTGAATGACATGCAACGCCTTTTTTTTATGCGTGTCTGTACGTATGTAGGATGGTCTCCACGGAGGCAATAGTCTCCAAGGTACTTCTAGGCAAGACAAGCTGGGATTTGGAATGCAAGAAACTCTGTGTCATGTATGAACTTAGATACGAATAAATGTGGTATGTAGTGAATAGTTGACGGAAGATGAGCGACAGAGTGTGAGTGTGGACGAGTGTGAGAAATTGACTGATGAAAGTGTTCTTGATGTGTGGCAAGAGAGATGGAACGTAAGTAAGAAAGGTAGAGTGACTTACAAGTACATATTGAGTGTGAGGTTAGTGCGAGCGAATAAAATGCACGCCGGGAATGTATGTATGCATCCTGCTAGGCATGGAATCATGAATGGCTTTCTGTATGACCGTGGGTTGACAGAAAACAACAAATGTATGTGTGGTGCTGGGAAGCAGGACCGCATGCACTGTGCGAGTGTGAGATGTACGACGAATTTAAGGTCTGCAAGCGAGGGGTGAGAAAGTGGATGTAAATTGTGCCGTGGACGTAAGCTATGTGCTGATGACAGATGAGAGTTGTGAGCGTTTGTGATAGTTCGCATAGAGAGCTTTCATGAAAAGAATGAATGCAATGTCCATCGCCCTACCGTAGGAGGAGTTTACCTGTTTTTTTTCACCACACTCTGCGATGTGACGACCCAACGAAATTGGCTCCACCCAGGCCGAAGATTGCAAGGATCGCTTTGGGGAGTGGCCTTCGATGCCACGACAGGTACGACCAGTAAGGCCTTGTTACTGTTACCGAGGGGGTTGACTTTATAAGCCCTCGGAGAAGGGTTACCATCCGCTGTCGACCAAGTGGTTTGGACTTTCGGGGGCAATTTGGTAGATTCCGAATCGGGGCTAGAGTGCGGCGAACGCCTCGATGGAGAAGCTGCGTTCATAGCACGGAAGCCGGTCTGCAGAGCCGTTAGGGATATCAGAATGGCCTCGGCCCGATCATGGTTGGCCTTCGGAGATTGCTCTATGGGGCTGAGTATAGTTCCTGCTTTTGCAGGAACGCATTGATCGGACGTTTCTCGATCCCGTTTCTCGATCCCAGGGGGACCGTGTCCATAAAACCAAGTGTGGCGGGTGCAGACATGTAAATAAACGTGGAATGAAAAAATGGCAGCACGGGGTCTCTTACGACATACTGACAGAAACAGCAGCCGGATCAAACCTCAGTTGCGGTTCTCTTTGAAACCATGATGAGAGACGGCGATTTGCGATTCGAAATTGAATAGATCCACGGAGAAATTGCCGACTCCACGTTGCAGCCGACGCTGCGCCGAGAGAAATTTCGCAAGGGGGAAATATTCACTGTCCTGTGCTTACCGATTGGGTTAACCCTTTGCACTCGGCAAACTTTTATCGTGTCATTTATCAGCAATTTATTTAGCTTCGCTTCAAATTCAGAACGACACAGCATTGGAAATAGTCATTCTAAATTTTGTAGATCATATTCTACTAACACATGATATCGTTCAAATTTAAAACAATAAACCACGCGCACTGCAGATTTTCTATAGCGAATGAAATGTACAAGTGTTAATAATACATTTTTTAAAATATTATCCATATCGTTATTTTTTGAACATTCGTAAGAAATTGCTAATTTATGTGAATTATTCCGAACTACGTGAATTATCGAGTGTCATTTGACTGAGGATTATGTTGTGAAACTCATTCTTCTGAAGTTCTCTAGCTCTTCCTCCGTCACTGTAGCCCTGGGCGCTTATTACACTATTATACATCGTATCGTGCAACGCCAAATATACACGTTCCTTGTAATTGTCAGCACATTATAATAGAACAAAAGTCCGAGCTGTTAGTTAGAGTTGAGTACGATGTGACCTCAGAAGAGCAGAGTGCAAATGATTGTAGCGTTCAAACGAGACTAGACTTCAATTCCGAAAATTATTGTCTTAGAAATGTTACAATACATGGTGCAAAGCCATACCATGTACAGACGGTGAATACTTTTCGGCGCGCTTACTATTATACAATATAATTGATTTAATATTAAATTCGACTTAAGTCAGGTTTATTTATCTATTCCTTACTTATGTATATTGTACATTTTTGATGCTTCATACTTTCAACGCTTATATTATATACCATAATAGTTCTTTTACTCATTTATTATCATATTATATATCTAGTACTTATCATGACTTAGCTTTATTTACTACACCCTCTCGTATCTATTTCCATTTGGACTTATCCACCACTTTTAGTTTTAACTAATCGCGTAATATTTCAATTCCGCGGCAGGCATCATTACTTCTGCGAATCGAAAGATATGAATCTTTAACAAAATAAGATTGGACTAGCGGCTCGAGAAGATGGCATAGCCTTAAAGCTGGTTCATGAAAATGTTGACGGAGAGCTGGAAAAAAATATTTCAGTTTGTTGGGTCTAGGTTAGATTACTCTTCATCACAATTCTTCATTTATATTCCTCATCGCCATTTCTCCACGTGAGTCGTTGTATCAGAAACGCGAACAAAAAAAATCGTGTAGAAAATAGAGTTAGCAACGCCTAATATCGATGAAATGTTGTACTCGCAGCTCCATATCGCGATAGATAAACTGCGCCCTCCAGAGGCCTGTATGCTTTAACGCTTTTACTGCTTGTAATTTTTGCATCTTTGTTTGTGTGCAAACAAAGGTGCAAAAATTTCATTAACTCGAACATATTTCATTATATTACATATTTCATTAACTCGAACAATTCCGTGTCGATTTGCGATGCTCGCAACTGACGCATATTTGCACTCTTTCGCTTTGTCGTGCAAACACGAATTGAAACGAGGAGAAATTATCCAAAGGCGGATGTCGGTGACAGTAAACTTTAACGAAGAGGAGAGAAGAGAAAAGACGAATAACTGTTGATTTTCATTGTAGAGCGAAGAGTTTTATCTCGTTGTGTCTTATTTGTCTCTGGTTATCGATCGGATAACGTAGTTGCGTGTTTCGAAACGAATTCAACCTGTTTCCGATTGAATTCAAATTACTTTTAAGTAACTGGCAGCAGCCAAATCTGAGATTATAATCCGTACGGATAGACTCGAGTTGCTATCAAACGTCGAACATTGAAAGCAGAAACTTTGAAGATCAAGGAGCTATCTTTCAAACATAACAACTTTGCACGATCGTCAAAACTTTGCGTTCATGTGTCTCACAGGTTTTGCGCACAAATCTATCACTTTTGCAAATTGAGTTTTCCTAACTTCTCTCAATTATCAAATAAATAAATCAAATTTGTTTTCTCGAGTTAACTGCTGTAGCTAATCAAAATTTGACTGCATAGAAGTAATGAAATAAAATCAACATAAGTACATATGTCGCACAGAAAATAAATTAAAATTAACATGATTAATTAAAATAATTAGTTAAAAACTAAAATAGAACTAGGCAACTCTGTATAAGAGAATTTTGACTAATTGCTAAATTGTTGTATATAAATCATTACAGATATTGGATCACCAATGTTTGGAATATTCAGAATTATCATTCAAAATTTCTACGATTAAAGCTTGCTCGATGCGTACTTGACGAAGTCTTAATAAGTCTTCAATGAATTCTCGTCTCGGTATCTGTGAAAGGTCGATTGATCTTTCATGATCGCTAATGATTCGTAACATCGACAATCTATCATACTTCGAGATACGGTTTTTCTATTTTCTCAATTAATCATCTGATTGTTTGTAATTTTTTGTTGGTCTTAGCCTCCATTAATTTAAGGCAACAGCAAACATATTTGTTTGCGAAAACGTTTACTAACGTACATTAGTTTACATGGTGTAACTCTATTGACATAATATACTAATGCTAAATTAGAAGTTCGTGACATGTGGTCACTGGCAAAAATGACCAAACGCGTTGCTTCGAGTCACCCTCGAGATGAATATCATTTGTAGATAAGGTCACCACGATCTGCAAAAGGGTTGTTTTCGAGTGGAAAGCCTATATCTATACGACGTTCACGAATCCAATGGGAAATTCATTGATGTGATACAAGACTCATTCTTGAACCCTCTACAAAGATTCTTTCAAGCGGCGAATGTTTCTTCTCGTTCCTCGGGAGACAATTCTGACATATTCTCGACCCACCTAAGTCGTGATTTTTCTTCTTCGCCACAACAGTTTAAAGCGTCGAACCGCGCTGTCCCCCCAGCACAAAAGCGCAAAGAAAGCGTTGTTAGCGGTACGAGCCACGACAGATCGTCTAAAACTTCAGGAGTGTGCTCCGAGGAAGCGGAGGTTTTCGGATATACTATATTAGATATGGTCGCACGCGAGCGGGCGAGGAATATATCGCGGCGCGAACCGCATTTTTTCGTTTACCGTTTCTTGGACAATGAATCACGGCTTTATCGGGATTGCCTCGAATTCCTCGTGTCTTGTCCTTCGATTTCTTCATTTCGTCGAGAAATCAAAATATCCACACGACACCACCAAACAATAGAAAACAATGGATCAACAGTGCCACAGAATACGTTGCAATGGTGTACTAAAAAATTACATTTTACACTTTCGCGGAATTTTCAATCGAATGAGATCACTCCGGGAACTCATTCGTGTAGAAATGTTGCAATACTTGCTGTAATATTATATTATATATTGACTGCGACTCTTTTTTGTCGCGCTTATACAGGGTGCCCCGAAAAGTGGAGTGACTGTGTATGGAAAACTAAGTTGAAGATAAAGAATAAAAAATTTAGTTTTTGTGGAAAACGAGTACACCCGAATGTATTTAATACTGGATCTAAGAGTAAAGAATAATTAACAGCTCAATCTATCTCTGAAAATGACGAGTAAAACTTTTGTAGATCAAGTAAAGTAGCAAAATTTGTTCTCTTGAAAATAAAGCTTTCAACACTGCGGACGCGTAAATGTCTATTTTCGTATTATGTTTCACTGACATTTGATTTATAATAGTTGTAGGATCGGTGTGATAAATCTAACTGTTGCCATAATTCGAAATAGAAATATACGCAAAAAAGGTAGCCATGCGTTCGGGATCATAAAGTCTCTTTTAGCTTTCATGCGTCCGCACTGGTAAATTATTAAGAAATTTCATCGCCATTTTTCAAAAAAAAATTAGTGTCTTTGCGAAAAATATTACCTTCGGGACGAGTAGAATACAATACAATAAAAAATTGAAACTCGAAGTCAAGTTCAATTTTATGGCAGGTAGTTGCATCAAACCGAAGGTGTAAAATTCGTCTGTGGCAGTCGCAGAAAAACTTTTCTTTTCACCTAAATTAATACGCGAGGAACACGAACAAATCCGTAACATGCAAATTTTAATAGTTTCTATTTATACATTTAAGTAAAATTCATTCAAATCTCTGAAACACTGTGACTGCTGTAACATGGAAAATTATTAACTGGCCATTTTGAAGATTTAGGTAATTCTAGCGTGAACATTCGAACGACTGAGCCTAGAAATCGCATCTAGAGGAAAGAATGTAGCGACGGTTCTGCAAGATTTCTTGGCAGTGACTTATACGAAAACTCCAGGTACTTCTTGGTTACGAGGCATTCGAGTGACGGAACGCGGTAAAAAGTTGCGCAATACTCATGTTGTACCCGCGACGAGAAAAATGGCGAAAGTGTTAACCTGGATAGTTGGCTCTATCGAAACAAGGAATTCTAAACTTTCACGTTGCCTAGAGTCTCTGCGGAGTTGGAAGAGCGAAGCCGCCGAGCAGCAATTAGTGTATCATTTTCCTCGAGTTAAGGTTTTATCGATGAAACCTGGTTATATTTCGGAACTATTTCAAAAGACCTCATAGAAAAACTCTAGTTCGTCAGAGAAGGTAATATACCTCGGAGAAGATTCTCTGATCCCGCAATATCTCGCCAGATAACGCGCAAATATTTGTAAATTCTAGTACTATCTCTTTAAGTTCAAACGGGCCGAGGGCCAAAAGTGGAATGAAGGACATGTCGAAGTTCCGCAAAGGTTCTTAATTAAATAAAAAAGAATGGAGTATAAAAAAGGATGGAGTAGTGGAAGTCATTCACAGAAACGGCATGCGCGAGCGTGTGTGTTCTATATCGTAAAGCAAGTCGGCTGTCAACAGTATGTTCGGCTGTACAGTCCGATAGTATTATGTCATACCAATAGTAAGACCAAAAAGTAATTGCGAAGTCTGTTTCTTTCTTCTCCTTTTTTCCTTTCTGTGATCATGAAGGTGAATTTTTCCTAAGAAAACATAAGATTTATCGGATATTATACATTCTGTGTCTGATCGCGTTCAATAAGAAGTTCCTATCTCTTTGAGATTTGATACTCTCGCCAGACACAGAATTCAGCAAAACACATCGCCATACACGTATAATTATAATTATGAGGTTAAAGAAAGAGGTAGGGAAAGAATTGACGCGACGAGTGAAAAACAAGGGAAAAGTTAGAAGGAAACGCAGCGAGACGCGTCGGGCATGACGTTATTTGAATACGTATCATGCGAGATAGCGAAGAGACGATCAATGCCACGTCACCGGGGACGATTAGCACGTTCGACAAAACGCGTCGGTTCGTTTCAACGCAATTTTTCTTAAAATTGGGCCGCACTCGCGAAGCGTTTTCAGCCTTTAAACATTATTTAGCCTGAAGCACATTTATTGCCCGGAGTTCATCAAGCAAGATTCAATATTATAGTTTGCGAAGGCCGCGCAAATACTCGCGATGCTGTTGAACGCTCGTGACAGGGAAATAAGTTTATATATCGGTACGGTTGCAGCTGAAAAATTAACATTCCGCATTTATTTGCTGAATTGAACGTCGTGTCGAGCCGTTTGATGGAATAAAATCGTTCCTCGCGCCGCAATCGTATAACGCTGGTTATATGGCAAATAACGACAACTCAGTACTACTACGGGTTTTGTTTCGGGAAGGTTATAGGAGCGACGAAATGAAAGCGAATGTAAGCGGGGAAGTGGGACTTCACCATTCCGGAGTAAACACGTATATTACACGTGTAAATACACTTCCCTCGAATGTTTGCTCATCGGTTTGTACGCTAACGATGCACAGCTCGAAACAACCCTTCGATAATTATCCGACGGGTGACTTGTCAAGCATCGACGATCGATATTCCACGATAGTGTGTCATTCCGAGGCACACGAGAAACATAAATTTTGGAGTATGTCAAGACGAATTGTCGCGATATATTTTGAAAAGTGACGAAGGTGTCGCAAGTGTCGACGCAGATCGTCCGTGCAAGGCGAGTGAAAAGTGAAACTTCCCAAAACAAAATACCCAATGTATTCCTTTTGTTCTTCCCTACGATTTCGGGATCTCAGAGCCACCTTAACATTTTCATATCATATTCTGTCGTATCGACAGATACGCCACAAACAGGCTTTGCATCACAAAGAATATATCAAATTCTAGTCAAAGAATATATGGACAGAGTAAATACTTTGATATTTATTCATTGAATTGAACGGGATGGTGGAACTTGAAGGGATACAACGATTTAGAAGTGATTCAAGAAAATTGGGAAAAACTGAGTATATATTTGATAATATATTTGATTATATTAAAGTATATATTTGATCAGTAAGGGCATTGAGATGAAACTGATTGAAATGAGATATTTTCCACCGAAAGAGTGAGTGGGAGTGAGAAAGAGAGAGAGAGAGAGAAAGAGAGAGAGAAATGTATTGCATGAATTTTGTAGCTTCGGATACAAGGTAGTCGATTAATTTACTTTCGGAATTCTTACTTTGTAACATGTCGATTTTGGTATTCATGAATGCTTGTCGAGAAATCATCGGAGAATACTTTTCATAGCGCTTATTCAACATTTCTTCGTACTCTGCTTTGTCAAATTGATCATTCGTGGCTTCATTTCTTCATATTCGTATCTAAACGAAGAATTATCGGCACTTTGATGATCAGTGTCTTGGAAAAGCACGGTATGACGTGACGTATTACTGTCCGATTTGTACTCAAAATTTTACTCTCTTATTATACTCTTTTGCAGATTTATACTCAAATTTCAAACAGAACAAATTATCCGCCATTTTAATATTATTATTTGGCGACTTAGTAACATTTCCACAAAACATTGTTTGAATTATTACAACTATCTTGAACATGGCTTGACCGTCCCCAAACGGTAAATTTTCAGCCCTTTCCTTCAACATTGCAAATTTTTCGTTCGTTAATGCGTACTCACAGATCAAATTTTCGAAGATAAACATTAAAAACTGATCGACGAATTTAAACGTACTTTGTCTATGTTCTTCGGTAGTGAGCTGACGAATTTTATTGGCACAGTACAAAACACATTTGGGTATGTGTTAGCACATGTCTGGCCAATTAAATTCGGTGTTCATTCTGATGTACTGTTCACCCTCTCTTTTAATCAAATCATTTAAATCCACCTTCTTCACATTTTTCATACTTCTAGTCCACATTCGTAGTAATTTTTCCATCTGTCTTATTTCAGCCATTTTTCTTTCGAGAAATCGATCAGAAAGTCCAGTACACACTTTCACGAGGCACTTTCACGAGTATGTCGATTGCCCCGACGTTCTTGCCTGTTCTTCTAGGATCCTCACCCTAGAGTCTTCGCGTGAAGTTTCTCACAAAATTGAGATGATATACGGTAGCTTGTACCACAGCTGCCGCCAAAGATCGTGACGATGTGACTAATTTTTTACGAACTATAATAGACGACTTGCAATTATGGCACGCGGTACGGTTTTACTTGAAAGTCTTTCAGTTCGACTGCTACACTGGCGAAATACTGTGAGTGAGTGATCTTTTCGCCCAGTTTACATGCCATTTCCGATTTGCACCCTTTACTTAGCTAGAGTAATTTAGCAGTTATACTTGACCAATTGCCTCAGTTTTACAAAAAAAATGGAATTAATTTTAATAATTAATAATTAATTTCTTACAAAATGGAATTAATTTTACGATTTCAAAATTTTTACTGCACGGCGTCGTAGTATGGGCCGGATCGAAGTTGAATATCTTTTGACTCATTAAAAATATTGCAATGAAATTTAACATAAAAATTTAAGAAAAAATTCCTCTTCAATGATGCGCAACGCTAGATATTTCATCCACGTTTACTCAGCTTTCTTAACTTTAAAGTTCCTTTAAACAAAGTGATCAAATTGTTAGAATCTACACATTACATTTCAAAAGTAATTTATGTTAAGTAATTATGTATATTAATATACATAAATAATGCTTTGAATTCTGTTATTATGAACGAAATCTTGTAGCACTGAACGTACAAAGATATATAGTCTAAAATGTGAATATAGAATGAGATTTATTTATATATGTCAGTTAAACGTTATTATAATACAAAAACTAAGCAATTTATTATGTAATTGATATAGTTTATAAAGGTATATTTAGAATTATGTTATGTTAGAAACGATTTATAACATGAGATACGATTTAAAGTGGCTGTGTTCAGATATGAAAATTTATTTTCAGAATTAAGTTACATAATATTGTTAAATTTAAAGTAATAACTGAAATAAGTAAGGTAAGTAGGATTACGTTTATAAATATATATATATAGATAGATAGATAGATAGGTAGATAGATAGATAGATAGATAGATAGATAGATAGATAGATAGATACGCAGATTAAATATTAATTATTTAATTTTATTAATTATTAAATTTTAATACATACATTACATATTTTGTATATTTATATTTGTATAATATTACATAATTATTCATTTTCAAGTGGAGAACTGAGATTTTGTTGATGTGAAAGACACATAAACATGGATAAAGAAGCGTGACGCAATTGACTCTAAACAATAATATCTTGGAAAGTCGGACGCAGACAGACCTAATTTTTACACTGTTATATAGAGGAAGATTCCCTTAAAAAATCTCTACTACTGTAATGTGGAACTAATGACGTCGTTACGTTTCGATTTTCAAAATTATTTTTTCATTTCTTGCTCCGAGATTTGAAATTAATAGAAATTTACATAAATTTAAAATTGACAGTTGAAAATAAATACGCACTCTACGCTTTTATATAATTTTTAATGGTCGCAATTCAAAAAACAACATTTAAATATTACTAAATTATAAATATTACTAAATTACTAAACTTGAGATTCCTGTTTAAGAAAGCACTGATATCCGAACATTTTTCTGGATCTAATTTACTTTTCTCCTTTTTTTTAAATTTACTATAGTGCTACAAAATATTTCATGGTATACAATCGACGGTAGTGTAATGAGATATTCCTTTGATATATCCTTTAGACATTTTGTAGTGCTCAATTCAGAGCCATCGATTATTCGCGAAACAAGTCAGCATTCGAAAATCGAAAGATTTTTATTCACGCTGCACGCGATTTTTTATTGATTTTGTTCTGTTCTTATCTTTGTTTCGAGGGACTTTAATCACAAAAGAGTAGGAAGTTTCGAATTCATGATACTTTTTTGAATTTCGAATATTTTCGACGTCTCGACGTCTCTTACATTTTGAACGCTCAGCGACAATGTAAAATATTTAAATCCAAAGAATTTACGAAGAAAACATCTTATTAATCTGAAAGACCCTTCAATACACTGTAGTCAATGGAAAAACGAGGAAGAAATGTATTTACTTCAGAGAGATTTCGGACGTCCGAACACAAGTATCTGAATCAGATACATTTATATGCTGCTTCGTCATAGTTTGTAGCTAATAAAAATTTATACAGATACAGTTCTTCAAACATATCCTCTTAATCAGAAATTATCAGTTCTCAAAATAGAAAAACACAATAAATAAATATTGTAGCAATTGTACAAAACAAAATTATACATTTCAAATGAAGAAAAAAAATTATTGCGATTAATACAGTAAATTTAATGTGAACTAACAGTCGATACAAACCAGTGGTACGCGTAACGGTAAAATAAATTTTGAAATTACATTGTTATCCCACATTCGAATGGAATCTCTCCCTTTTTTCCAGATTCATTAGTTTTCAATTACTGACAAATGATCGAGGGTATAACACAAAATTAACGTCTTCATGGTTACTATGTTGCGGATACGATTTTTAAAAATATGAAAAATCAACGTCGAAATCATTGAGGGACTGTTTACGAATAAAAAAATAGGCTAACTTAAAAATTAAGGAGCATTTGTTCGAAGGAAAGAGCGATTCTTGCTTCGATGCCGTTTCATTTGTTTTCCTTGCTTTCCCGATTTGCCTACGTCACGGCACAAGATCGGGCACACATCCAGTCCGTTTTATACCTAAAATTCATGCAATGAAATAATATACTGAGAACCGTGACAGTGAAATTAATAACCTCGTTTAATAACAATGAATTGCTAAACCATGGCAAGCCCTCGAGACTACTTTTCAGTTATATTTTATACCTTTCGTAAATATTGCTTCCGAGGAAATATTCCATATATTTTTGACAGAATATCTGTTTTCTAAGGTGACAATAATAAATATTAGACTTATTTCGTCGCTTCTGCGAACACAGTAAAGTCTTAACTGTAACTGAGGAGAAATGTGGCGCACGATATTCAAAAGAAGCGAAATGGCGTCATCCGACGAAAAGATATTAATATTCGATTTAATTAACGATCAATGATCCTTAAACCTCGTTGAAAAATAAATCTTCTACAAATCTCGCTCGAATATACAATTTCACCTCTTCGTTCGTCAACTCGCGATCCTGATGCTCCATTTGGCAACGCGTTGTCGGGCAATTAGTGGTTGATTACTTCTAACGAGGAACCTTCCGATATTTCGTTCACAGAGAGTGCAGATCTAGTAGCGCGTTAAGGCAGACATGGAACGCAAATTTCGAGAGGGGATCGTCAAATATTAGCCGGCTCGAGCAAACCGAGAGAGTAAGCCCTATTCAAGAGATGACGCGTCAACGAGATGAAAGTTGAGGAGGGAAAATCAAGGTGATAAAACTCACGGACGAAATCGCAATCGACTCGTTTGAAACACGTCGCGAACCTTCCTGGCGCGAATTCTCGCAGGAATGTTACAACAATTGTCCCCGGAGCAAATTTTGGGATTCACATACGATTTTGCACTCAAATGAAAACATTGGCCAGCCATCCGCTACTTTTTTCAGCCTTATTTTATTTTTTTCCTTTTTTCCCACTAGGACAAAGAAACAACAACATTCTGTCGCAGTTACGAGCGCTTTAGCATCAATTTATACCCTCAACGACGGGCAGATCCCACGTCGCTGTCACCCCCGTTTATACGCCGGAATTTTTTACCGTTTCACGGATAAAAGTGATTTTATCGAGGAAACGTTATTTTCACGCATTCGCGGGCAGCCAAATTTGACTACGGAGTGGCCGGCGAGTCAGGTCGATTCGTGTCCAACTCGGAATAAATATGTTTGATCAATTCTGGATTCAAAGAAGAGACATCTTTAAGCAAGAGTCGACAGAAGATATTGAATTTCTGAAAATCGGGAGCTTATTTCTCGTCCAATTGTTTCAAGCAAAAAATTACCCAGGCCAAGTGATACCAATGATTCTTTGTTTGAAATGAATATATAGGACGATATTTAAATGCGGATAAAATGGAATTTCGATTTATTTCGAAACGTCCTGGTACGTGATGTTTTACCTCTGAACTTTTTTGAAACGAAACGAAAACTCACTGGAACGATATAGAAAGAATGAACTCTTTTTACGCCATTGGTACGAGAAAGGATAATTCGAAAGAATTTGATCAGTCGTTATTGAATAGATCTAACCGTGACGATAATACTTTGTACGATTTTTCTCCTGTAACGTAATTGTGACGCAACTGTCAAGAAACTCAAGAATAAACAGTCCCTTCCAGTCGATTCCTTCATTAATCGTGTTGGATTTGCCGCTATGACGGCCATTTCTTAACCCTTTGCACTAGATTGTCTCTTCCGAGGGGACATCTAGTATTCAAATCAAGCTAAAAGCTACCTCTTTTTACAATTCGCTGATAGTTGTAACGAACGTGTATGACGCGATATATAATTGTATAATATCTGAGCAGATGTAGCTGAAGTGAAAGCTACAACGACGAAAGAGGAGCAAAAGAATATCAGAAAGGAGAAATTTCAGAAATTTCAGAAAGGAGGGAAACAGTTCTCAGTCAATTGACACTTGATGATAATTAACACTTCCAAATTAGATAGATTGTATAATATCTGAGCAGATGAAGTTGAAGTGAAAGCTACAACGACGCAAGAGGAGCAAAAGAATATCAGGATGGAGAAACTTCAGAAAGGAGGGAAACAGTTCTCAGTCAATTGACACTTGATGATAATTCACACTTCCAAATTAGATACTTCTTACTTTTTCCTGCGACACTTTATACACTTTCTGATCAGTTTACCCACGTCACTTAATGCTTTAGCCAAATATATCGAAATAATGGGCACCTCTATCTCTGGTTGACACATCGGTCGAGTTCCGATTAACAGAAAGCAACAAGTTTCCGCGAAACTTGGGCGAAAAGTTTAATCGAATTCTTAAGTGGCCGGCCGAGTCGAGGAATTTGCTTGACTTTGTCGCTTAAAATATTAACTTTTGAAACATATTTTTGCGTCTGAAATTTCTACGAATACTCGATAGAGCCAGGCTCTCCCTGTTCTACTTGCCTGACTGTTCGTTGGCTTAATCCATTTACGAATCCGCAGACAGCCCGATTTAGTGTCTCTACGTTCATTCCGACGTAATCGAAATACCAAGAGACCAAGAAGTCGAATGCGAGGTATCTTCTATTTGACGAGCTATTGTCCGTTACTGGACTGATTTATTTAGAATCTTTGTTCCTTGTTAATATTCTTTTGTAAATAAATTGATTTCTTCTTTTGCAAATCCTTTCGAAATTAAATTATCTTATTGGTTTCATCACGCATTGGCTGCAAAAAGGAGGAGAAAGAAAGCATAGGGTACGATTTTCCGTGCAAAATAATCGGTGCCTGTGGACGAAAAGATCGAAGTGAAATTAAGCAAACAGAGGAGAGAGACGGAACGCGCGAACCAATAATCTCGATGACCGAATTTGTAAACCGTTAGTGTCAACGTCACGTCGGACAACCTGTTACACGGATATTATCACGCTACAGGTGTTACAGTACCTAAACAATAAATCACTTTTTCCTCGCGACGCTGCTCCGCTCCGCTGTTTTCGTAAAACGTCACAATAACGCTTCGAGTGACAACGTTTCATCGGGAGTTTCGAACCGACTAATTCACTACTACGCACACATTCGTTATCACTGCACCCTTTTTCCAAAACCACTCTCTCTCGCCCTCTCTCTCTCTTTCTTTTTTGGTTTCGATCGGAAATTGCATGATACACGGAAACAGAGGCCAGGCGAAATCGCATCGATCGTTGTTATTCCCATTTCCACTTCTCGAATTTTCCAAGTGGAAGTATAAAACGTTCGTCGCAGCGAATGGAATGAAGTGGAAACTAGATCTGCTCGCGTGTGAAATTTCATTGGAACGAGAATGATCTTTATTCTACCTAACACGATTTATTGGTAAACCAGTCTTCTGTTTGTCAATCACGATGTACGGTGTTTTGCCCTGCAAGCGAGACAGAGACGAAAGGGATCAAAGAGAGAAGGGGATAAGGAGCGAGATAAGGATAGATCGAGGGCGATTGGGAACTCAAGTTTAACAGAGAAACAAACTACGTGCATAGCAGAACTGTTTGTTGGAATCCGACAGTCCCATGGTTGAGCTGCGGGGCAGGTCAGGCTAGCTAGAAATCAACCGTATCTTTGACGCAATTTCTAAACTTTACTCGAGTCACTGACGATGCAAACGATCGAAACACTAGGAGATATAAACGATTATTTCTCGATTTTTGCGCTTTGACTGATGCAATACTGCTCGGTCAGCGTCGAAAAGCAAAACCAAGGGTTGGTTGGGTTTAGATTAGGTTAGGTCTTTATGATCGCCAAAAAGATTTCCCTTTTGCAACAGATGTACAAAATTTGTTACAGCTCGACATCATTCTGCATGATTCTTTAATGAGAGAACTTGAATAAGAATTAGACTGGCTGGATGAATAGCATAGGACACGCCAAAAGTATACTTCTGAACATCTAGATTAAGAAAACTGATCCTCCTTTCTGAGACAGATGTCAAAAATTTGTCACAGCTCAACACATTCTGTATGAATGCACAAACATTGAGTGACAGAGGAGATTCCATTAGTATTAGGATTAATCCTACCGTTGCCCTGACTCCCCAAAATCATCTGAAGGGAACACTCCAATATTCGATTGACGTAAACATATGCTACAAAATATAACCTAGAAAATAGGTTATAAAATATAAAGTCTAACTATAACCTAGATACCTAGAAATACCTAATCGTTGATGACCTCGATATTTAATGATCACGAACTTAAACCTGTACAAAAAGAAAAGAATAATCGAGAATCCTAGTGAGACGTCGAATGAACTTTTTGGTTGAGAATATTTCCTTTGTCTTTTTCCCTCTCTCTTTTGATTTAAGCTTTTCAATATAAACACTGGATATATATGGTATCTATTGACATATTTTGAGATAAGCACATATTAAAAATACACTTTACGTTGAGAAGAGCTTTTTCCATTTCTTCTATTCAGCAGCGAAATATTTACAGAATGAGAAATTATATCAATGAAAAATCTTTGTTAATGTGTAGCAGTTCGGAGAAGACCAGTTATAACTGATAATCTGTTAAAAATTTAATGTTAGACTTGGAAAGTCCGGTTAGGTGTGAAAAATTAAAGTTTGTTGAAAAAAAGAGGCTCTTGTCGAAATGTTAACAGGAAATTCAGAAAAAGACTTTATTTGAAAATGAATTGACGTCCTCGGAAAACGATTAGATTAACTTTTTTCAGTGGGTTAACGAAATATCTTAAACGCTTTTATTCTTCTCTCAACTTGATATTTCGTTGAACGTTGAACGTTGAAAATAACAAAAGGAGTTGTCAAGATTTCGATTCTTCCGAATCTGTGAGAACAAACGTAGGTCATAAAAAGAAAGAAGCAGCGGAAGAAGAATGCCGAAGCGCTCCGCGACCGCAGACAATTGCGAGAATCGCTTCCGTTTCTCCGCTTCTATTTCTGGCGTTCCCTGGCTTCCTCTGGTTTTCTCTAGCCTCGTCCTAGCGAAAATCTATTTCCTCGAACGGAAGGAACCACTGCCGCTTCCGTTTGACAACAGGCAAGCGTCCAACGGAGATTTATTCGCAGAAACTCGTAGTCCACGAAATCTGGTGGAGCCTTCGGCGGACGTCGAATAGGCAAATCTATTCGAAGAATTTTCTCATCGGTGGGGAAAAGAAACGCGCCCTTGCGATCTGATTTAACCCTATTTGCCCGATCGAATTCGAATGCAAATCAAACTTACAAATTTGCATTTTGCGATTCAAGTTCTTCCGAAAAGAGATTCAATTCCGAAATGAGAATTTCTTCGGAGGCAACGATATTTGGACAAAAAGGCAATATAAGATGAAATTAACATAAAATACCTTTTTTACATCGAAATAGTTACACAAAAATAGAATAAAGAATACAAAATTAACATAAAATACTTATTTTACATCTAACTTACGCTCCTGCTACTGCGAGGAGTAATTTTATATACTACGTATTCACATCCAATAATTATGACAAACTTCGGAAATGATACTCGCCGCAGAATGATGAACAACATTCGCTAAATGTTCGTGTTTGGAAGAATATAATTTTTCGAAAAATGGGGTTACAGTGGTAGAAATAATAAAGCGTGCCTTGTGTCCGACCAACGAAATCACATACTTCGTGAATTTTGTGGGGACTTGCTATGTTGAAAACCAATTCATTCAATTCATGAGTAAAACCACGAAAAACAACAAAATGACCGAACTGTTGCTTCACTTTTGAGTCATCCATAAGGTGAGTTTGATGCGTGAAAGGGAGAACATGATCTGCAAAAGAATTGAAACTCTCGTATGTGTCACAGACACATGGAGAGTTTCTTCCGCGTCGCAGCTGCCATCGATCGAGAGACTCAAGAACAGATAGACGCGTTTCTACTGGACTATGTTTGTTGCACGTGATTTTTTTCGAGAAAGATCCGAGAAAAATTCCTACGCGAAGAAATTTTAAGTTTTCGATCGGTAGACGATTCTCGCGACAGTAAGTACCTACTCGTTGCACTCGTGTAATGGCAGGGCCAACGAATGTAAGGTGAAGTTGTTGTTTGACTCGATGACGAGCAATATTAATAGAACGGGATTCATATTCGCGGGGCAAAAATTCCATCGGAATCGGAAAACAGTGAGACGATAACAAAGACTAAATCCTCGAGATAAAATTACAGCAAATTCATGGGGATTTTAAAGAAATAATGTATTTCGAGCGGTAAAAAATACCATCGAGCTTCCTTTGACCAGTCGAAGAAGCGCCAGTGGAACGAGGCCATTGTCACGTAATAAACGACACTTTTGATGTAAAAAGAATGTCAATTAGCCAAAGCTGTTCGAACGACTTTATTTATACGCAAATGATTACAATATGAAGGCAAATACAGGGCTCTAGTAACACTGAATCAAACTGGTCAAAGATGGTTTTAAAACCGTATCAAGACTGACTTGAGCAGCTGAAGGAGCCTCTACTTATTCTAAAGCTTATCGTTGTTTATTATGCGTATCTGGCC
>NIPQ01106668.1:5002-16457 GCA_002806875.1 Lepidotrigona ventralis hoosana | reverse complement strand
CCTTTTTTTTTTTTTTTTTTTTTAATCGAATAATATTTTTTTATCCACTAATCGATATATTTCGACGTTCAATATACGTACGTCGAAAAATTATTAGTTTCGGAGATATTTTAATCTTAATTCTGTACAATCTTTCGTACCAAAGACGAGAAAAGACAGAGACAATATTCTTGTGTCCATATCGTTCTTGTTTTTTATGTCTAGATTTTACAGAATTAAAGTTAAATATCTCCTAAATTAAATAAAGTTTTTCTATATATATGTGTGTGTGTGTGTGTATATTTCTAGAATTAATAGCGTTGAAATAATAAAATTTTGATCATTTGTATCAATTGAAATTATTGCAAATAATTCATTGTACAATACCTCAATTAATTATTATCTCAATGACAATCCTACCGTGTATTTAAATTATGTCGCGTTTCGTAATTGTGTCGTCGCGTACACTGCTGTACCGACGAATTCGAAATGACAAGCCAACGATACACGGGCACATAAGTTGACGTAAACACAGAATGTTTGTTTTCCTTTGCTAGATGGCACTGTACAGATAATCGAACATTTGATTGAGCCAGTGTTACATTGCTTCACAGAGGTGGTAGCTCTTGTCTCTTACCTAACTACAATTAGGAAATCGTTGCAACAAAAAGTATCGCTCACAGACAAGCTCATTAAAAAAAAAAAAAATAACGTATAATTTGCAAATTATACTAACTTAATTTTGTAGTCTTGTCAATTGTTTATTTGTAGCCACTGTACATATTGTTTCCTCGAAACTAAACTACAAACTATACAAAACCGAACGATGGCCGCACGTCTTTCCAAGAATTTTCCGTAAACATTCCCGTAATAACTGCGACTTGTAGTTAAACGTATCATCGTCCGGGGTCGCAATCACTGTGTGTGCTCGTTCGAGCAAAAAGAGATGTGAGAAAAATAAGGAGGGGAAATATTATCTAAGCCAATGCATCTTTCATATTAGCTATGTGTAATGTACATTTTCCTTGATGTCGGTTCACCACCACAGTGCACCGGTTACTTTGCGACCGAAATCAATTGTCTCCTGTAAAGATGCCAGCGTAAACAACACTCGCGACCAAGCGAGTCCCTTCTCGTATTTCTAGACGGTGACAACAATCGTTCGCCAAGTCAAAGCTGTAAGGAAGGTATTACAGGTAGGAGAAACGAATCGATTATTTTTCTAACTTCCATCTGGAAAAATTTAACAGAGAAGTAGAAGTTTGTAACATTTCGAAGAGCAAATGTACATGTAAATAAACTGTGTTGCAGGCGATGACTTTGTGTGTGCAGAAATAAATGGCAAGTACGAAATAGAATTTGTAAAATATACTTGTTAAACCTGGATAATTCCAGACTGGACGCTTATCTATGTATATATAAATAAAATATTCATGAAAAAAAATCCCTAGAGCAGAGTACGAACTTTTCTTTAGATTTTGAGGTTACAGTACGTAGTGTGAAAATGATGGGTGGCTCGGTATGGAACATGAATGGTAATCTAATGATAAAGAAGAGCACAGTGGTAAAATTCGATTCGCGCGGGACGAAGAGTGTCGATCAGACAATGACCTCGGCAACATGTTTCTAAAGGAGTCGACCAACAGGAGACAATGGATATGTAATATCACCTATAATTAGCCTCGTTAAAGCTGTCTCTAATAATAAGCAAAGCCAGCCAGATGTAAAACCGTGAACGATAATCTGCCGGTGTGCTTAATGATTATTAATAAAATGCGCGATTTATCTCTCACCGTCCACAAACAAACGTTTTAATGCTTATCGATACACCATGTACAACTCGGCAACACATACTGCACACAATCGGCGGAGAAACTGCTTGCCAGATAATGCCTTTTATGACGATGCTCGTTGTGCCTGGAGGCTGCGCGGCAAACGGAATTCCCTTATCAAGACATGTTATCCCTTTGCGTACGGCACATGGAATTAACCTCGGTAAACAAATTACCGACGGTAAACAAACACTGAACAATTCAAACAATTCGACATTTTTATGTTTGGCAAACGGGCTTACAGGTGTCTTGTTTAGAGTATATGCAAACTTGCTTTCAAAAGTCTATTTCGCTGTTTATCAAATCGCAGATTTTTCCTAATCTAAAACTAACTGAGATATCAATTTATCTGATTCCGTTAGCCAAATGATATATATCAAACTGCAACGATCAGCGACTTTCTCACCAGGGGGCCGCGACGAATTCTTGTTGCAATTCACAGATTGCTGAAAATCACAGCACAGATTGTTACAACATTGATCTTATTAAAAATCTACGATCCACGGGATAATAAAACGTACATTTTGTTAATTCCAGAAAAAAAAAAAAAGAAAAAGTAAGATGAAGTCATCATGCTCGAGCAGTGAGAAAGAGGAATGCCCATTTGCCGCTCGGTCGATTGATATAATAATAACGATGCTGCAAACTATGCCGCATAAAATCAGGCATCTATTAATATCAGCGTACGACACTTCGGTACGCGAAGAGTATTGTTGCTCGTAATAAGAAGCCCGAGAGGCGATTTACATAAAATTCTACAATGAGTTCGATGATCGGACACACGCGAAAGCTGGGGAGGACTCATGGTTGCCACGGCAGATAAATATTATTGCAACTCTCAAGCGCTCGAACACCACTTGATAGTATAAATATATCTCATCGAAGACGAGAACAACACGCAAACGCGCCAACGTTGTTGCATTGTTGAATACGCTAAGCAAACCAAAATCCTATAGGCCGTGATAAGTGACAAATCAGCACAATCCCTGCGGGCCGACACTCGCAATATCGTTCGGTCGGTGTCGGTCCCATGGGCCCGACGCTTGCAATGGCCGGGCGGTGTCGGCCCCGCGGGCCCGACGCTCGTCATATCGCTCGGTCGGTGTCGGTCCCGCGGGCCCGACGCTTGCAATGGTCTGGCGGTGTCGGTCCCGCGGGCCCGACGCTCGTCATATCGCTCGGTCGGTGTCGGTCCCGAGGGCCCGACGCTTGCAATGGTCGGACGGTGTCGGTCCCGCGGGCCCGACGCTTGCAATGGTCTGGCGGTGTCGGTCCCGCGGGCCCGACGCTCGTCATATCGTTCGGTCGGTGTCGGTCCCGCGGGCCCGACGCTTCGCTCGGTGTCGGACGCGTATCGAATCTGATTGAAATACACATTGTTATTAATATAAAAGAAAACTATAATTTATACAGCATAGAGGATACACACACTGGGCTTCGTCTCGAACATGATGGTGGTTCGTTCATTTGGTAATTCAACCTTGCAAATGGAATCTCGCTTTCGATTCTAGTATATGATCGCCGCCCGAGTGTAACAATTATTTCACGGGACAATTGCCGACGCTATTCCGAGTACTTAATTAGACTACGCGGCCTGTTGTTGTGCCTGATGACACATCTCTATTGGGTTTCTCTGCACGGATTCTCGTGTATTTCTGTTTGTCAAATGACTAATATGCGAACGCCAGTAACAATGAGAACGCGTATGATGGAGCAATGAATGGTCGCGTGATTTTTTTTTCCCTTCGGATATTAAGTGTTAAGTTAAGGGGACGAAAGATACACTTGTATTGTAGTTTATTGAAATATACCAAAGGTATGTAATGGGCATTTTCGATGTTATTTCATTTGAAAAACAATGAGGAAGAGTCGTGCAATAATTTTTTATATATAGCATATGATTTCATTTTTCGATTTTGAAAATCCAGTGAATACGCACACACACACACACACGTTGAAGAGATTCGTATCTTTAAGATTGATATTTTCTACAGATTAAAACTCTTAGCTGGGATTTTAAATACTGAAATAATCTCGATGACATCTATTTTTATGGATATAAACTTTGCTCGCGCGTAATATAATGCAAAGTATATTTTCATTGAAACTGAATTGCCGTGCTATTATTTATTACTACACGAAGTAAGTACCACTCTTATTTAATATAGTTTCTCAAATGACGAAATTATATTGATAATAATTTCCATTTGTTCTAACTAACATGTATTTTATCTAGATCGGCTGTGGGCCATAAGTCGAATTAATAATCGTCAATAGATATAGCAGTGCAAGATTTATATATAAGTCTTTCAAATTATTCAATTTGATTGATTGCACCATTCAACTACTAAAATTCAGTCTACGACTGATTGGTAAATGCTGAGGAAAAAATAAACCACCAGTTTTCAGCACGTGTTGTTTCACTTTTATGTCGAAAGATAACTATAATTTCCAGTTTTGTAATTATAAATACAAGTGTGTCCTCTTGAAACCCAATCGTATTTCTTCGAGAAAATTATACCAAATCACAAGTGCACGATAATCATTTGGGTGATGATCTGTCAAGCAAGGAAGATAAGGAAGAACTCACAATCAGTCATTGTAACTGTTGGAGGGCCACGTATCACCGTTACTATGTAATCTTGTCTTTTATCGTAAAAGGGAAATCATTAGATGAACCGGTGACTGGTTTCTAGATAATTCGTAATATCAAGTTCATTGTAATATCTCTCCGTCGCGCGTAAAAGATTACACGTGTGAAACGAACACGGAAAAAAATTCTAATCGAGTCTTGAGGCCGTTTAAAATATTCGTTGAGGCGAGGAACGACAGAAACGATAAATAATATGTACGATCAAATTGGAGGAACGCAGTTTAAAAATTTCTGGAAAATAGCGACGTAATTTCTCACAATCTGCATCTGATTTGAAAGCCAAGAACGTTCTTTAAACGATGTTAAGCAGAAGGAACTATGAGGAACTAGCACGGAGATTAATGGTAACTGCAGAACTGTCAGAAGAAAGAATATACACAGATCTGAAAAATATAAACTTTTAGCCAATCCCAATTTTATTCAATAAGATAAGGTAATAAGGTAACAAGATAAGATAAGATATTCACAAAAAATAACTAAAGTATAACACTTGATCTTACTTCCTTCAGACAGAAAGAAAGAAAATATGGCGAAAATAACAGGTGTGACAAACAGACTGCACAGCAATGGCAAGCAGACAATTCAGAAAAAAGGAACTCCCAGTGAATAAACGAGCCTAATTTCTAGTAACTATCAAATATGCGTAACAGCCTTGATTCCAACGATTCGCCAGAGTTATCATCTTGTTCATCTATGGAATTCTTCTGCATAATTCATGGGCTCGCCAAACGCATGGTCTCTCCTCGCCAGGAGACGTCTGGCCAGACGATTAAACTTTTCTTCGCGTGCAAACTGGAACTGGATGCGTGAAGAAGAAATTGACGGATCGATTGGTTTTTTTCAATCGAACAAGTCAGAAGATGCCAGATGTTGTGGCAGAAATAATCAGCGAACAATTAATCGCCCTGTCTGTTGATGATGAAGTGCAAGAGTATGATCTTTACAAACAAACTCTGGTACCGATAACCATGTCCAGCAAGCGTCGTTGTCCACTAATTGTCAATTTTCTAGAATCTTTGCGACTGTCGATTCTACAACACTTCTTAGTTGAACGGAACGTGCAATTACTTCATTAGCGCTTGATTAACGAATTATTCGTGCTACTCGTGCACTTTTTCGTCATAGCTTTCAGCTGGAAATCTATGAACAATTGACGAACCTATTTCTCTGATAGAGAAAATATTTTCAACTGAACTGCTAAATCTGATGCGTGCAACAGATTTTTGTAAAGTGTAACTTTTAAAATTCAGGATTTATATTCACTGTGACAATTTTCAATTTTTTGCGTGTTAACATAAGTCTGTAAAACTCACATTATTGTCATTACAGGCCACAATTATTCAAAGCCCTAATTATTTATATAGACGGTAGTGGTGCATGCAAATGAAAAATCATGTGGAAGAATCATGATGGATATCAATTGGATCGGATTTACGAACGCAGCCGAAAACTGGAATTCGATATCTTTAAGCTCTAGGTGTGCATTAGAAGACTTGGTTCGCGATGGCATCAGTCCAAATCACATGACACCAGGTGCACAAGCTATATCCAAGTATTTTTTTTTCCCCCCCTGTCTCACGCGACATCGCGCTATTTTAATGAGATGTGTCCGTCTGTTATAAACGTTGTAGTTATTTTCATGCTTTTTCACATGCCAGTATTTTTACCGTTGCATCCAATGAAGATAAGAATAATGCAAGAAAAAACTGAAAGGTGAGCGTCTAACCAATCTATTTTGTACACTGAAACTTTATCGAGCAACAAGTTTAATTAACAGAGCAATGTATAATTTTATCAGGTGACAAGATTAATGATGGAACAATGTAAAACTCTAAAACTATGCGAGGAGCTTACTATTCGTACAGCTTACTGTAAAGAAGAAAAAGAAAAGAAATACACATTGAATTGCCAAGTATATCTATATTTGAACAAAGTAGAGGAGGAAGACAGAGCTTCTTTGTAATTAAATCAACTTGGTTTAGACTTTTGTCAAAATACTGAATTGCAATATCAATAACTTATTATTTTCACAGATAGTATCCTGGATTTCAGACCCTCGACAAAGACTGAAGGAAGCGAAGAGAGTTCTCCTCGCTTTCAATAGCAAAGTATTAAAAAAATCTCATTAATTTGCTAAAGCAAAGAGCGAGGCTGGCCTACAACACATGGGAGAAGAGGCTCGACACCACATATTACAGTTTCCGGTGTCGACGATCGATTACACAGGCCATTGGAGAGACACGGTTGATCTCGCGATAACCACCAGCCAGTCAGCTGTTTATTTTGGATTTGGTTTTTGGCGTGTAATCGGTTTATTGGATTTTTAATCGATAAAAAGCCCGCGTCGTGCAAATGCCACTCGCGTTACGTTCACGGGCGAGCTATAATTACACGATCTCGTCCGTGTTTAATGAAATGCAGGCGAATTGGCAGCATTGTGCAATAATTCACGGACACTGGTGCTAAGAGGAAGAGAAGGTTTGAACGACGTTCCTCTGCTCGACATACTAGGGTGAAGTTTCATTTGGAACAGATGAAGCTAGAGAGAATTACTATGCACTATGTGGAGGTAAATTGAACGTAACTGGATAACATCGTTTACCAGCTTCTACGTGAGTTATGCAGGTAAGCAAATATCATTTGATAATGTAAAATGAACAATTATCTTACTGTATTGTACCTCGTCGATCGATAATGTGAGCAAACTTGCAAGCAAGTTTGTTAATTATTAATGCATCTTCGTTTACCTATTATATGCATGTAATAGGATAAAGTGAAATAAATTTTGTCATATAAATGAAAAATAATAATAAAATTATATTATTACAGTAACAGAACCGTGGCATGCGAGTATCAAATTTATCATATCGCAAAACTCTCCTTTAAGAGTAGGTAATAATAATAAAATACATACATAAATAATTTCACTTTACACGTGATAGCAAGTATGCAACATTTATGATTATTGTAATAATTTGTTTTTTTAAATGTAGGCTTCGTAACATTCTTTCGTTACCTACCTAATAGAACTATTCCACGCTGTCTGAAGAAAGAAAAAAGAAAAAAAAAAAGCTGAAGAACTACTTCTTAGTAAGAATAAGAAACTATACTCGTCTAGTTTCTTTTAAGTTACAAATTAATCAAATTAAAAAGGTAAACGATTGCTGTGCCAGCAACCTGGGAGTTCCTTAATGGCTAATTTCAGTATTGCGAGGTGATCATCGTAATCACGGTGTGTGTGCAAGTAATTATAAAATGACCATCGCTGGGAACATAATTGCAGCGTGAAAGTAAATCCGTTCTCATTAACGGTTAGAAAGCAAATTGCACGAATCTTTCCTCTCTGTGCCTTGGAACAACAGAATTTTCTTGGAACAACCGAGAATTATTCATTTATCCTGATTAACAACGAATAACGAAAGAAATTTAGTAATTTATTTTCTTTTTTTTTCTTCTTCTTCTTTTTAGACAGAGTTTTTTCCAAACTGATTCATACTGAAGGAATTTTAGCCCGATTGAGGAGGAACGAAAAGAAATGCCAAAAATAAAATTTCTTCTTAAGCAAACGTATACCGATGACATCATGGCTCGTCGTTCGTTTGCCAACTTTTGCGAATGCTGGTTGCATATTGAATCGGTTCGGATTATTTGTTTTCATATATCCCTGTTATATTGGCTCGGTATCGATCCCGTCAAGAGAAGAAGAAGACGATGATGAAAATTCGAACGGCTGGAAAAAGAATTATTTTTCAAATGGAACGTTTTCAATAATAAAGTGAGAGATTTAACGAAAACACATTATACCGATCGAGCAGAGTCCACGACATTAACACTAAACGTACCGGCATTATATCTATCTTACCATAAGGGGTAAGATAAGAGGTTGATTTTTAGAAAGAAATTCTTAATTTATTAAAGGAAATAATTTGCAACATAACTTCTGATTTCTAATAAAATAGTTAAACATATATTTTTATTTAAAGTAAATTTTGAAAAGGGGTCAAATGACCCCTTATGAATAAACGTTGATTTTTAGAAAGAAATTCTTAATTTATTAAAGGAAATAATTTGCAACATAACCTCTGATTTCTAGTAAAATACTCAAACATATATTTTTATTTAAAGTAAATTTTGAAAAGGGGTCATTTGACCCCGCTTGGTACGTTTAGTGTTAATTAATTTTCCAATTAAATTTTTTATACATTTAGTTCCATTAAATTCTCCAAAATTATTCATACATTTTACGGTAATTATTGAATTAATTAGATTCTTAATCCGACCATAAACATTAACAATTCGTTTATCATCGAATTCAATTTCTGGACATTTGATTTTATTAAGAAATTTCCTAACAAATTGATCATAAGGGGTCAAATGGCCCCTCGCAGTATGCAAAGAATTCTTCTCGATAAAAAATAACCTAAGAAAAAAACAAAAAACGAGATTTTGTATCACGAGATTTGTAACAATGTATGATTTTGAAGTAAATTTTGAAAAAGGGTCATTTGACGCCGCTTGGTACACGTTTAGTATTAATTATACTTTCCTGCTAGTAAAATTATCAAATGAAGAAATCGAACTTCATAAAACGGTCATTAATATTTATTGTTATTTTTTTTTTGCGAATAGCTGCCAAAACATTGGGAAATCAATTTTTCGTTTTGCATTTTTGATTGCTCGAATTACCATTAATTTAATCATTGGCTGAAGAGTACTAATATAGCATTATTAGGTATGAAATAATTTGTTAAAATTATTACAGGATACTAAGAAATAAGTAACTCTTCAATATTCACTGAGGAGAATAAAAATGGAGGAGGAGAGAAATGCAATGTGCCCAAGGTGTTCTAACTTGTTCCCTTATCACTGAAATCTGTTGGAACATTTTACTTCTTAAAATGGTGGCTTCTTCAATAGTGGATGAATTTTCGAGTGAAAGTAATTCCAGATACTTGGAAGCGGCGATTCAATTGAATATTTAAAAGTTTGGCTCTGTTCGAAGTACACAGAGTATGCAGTTTCCACAGAGAGCTATTGATATTTGGGTCACCGATTTGGCTCAAAGTTTGCACATAGTTGATACACCAAAGTCATGTGTACTTTTTACACTCGTGTACTATTGTGTACTTTTTACACTCGAATGTGAAACAATTTTTAATTACAAGAAGATAAGAAAACTGATAAAATAGAAATGCAAGCATTGAAAGGTTAAAGCACAGGAAGAATGGTTGTAACAAGTCAAGTATCTTTCTTCAATTCTAGATAGCTGTAATATCGACCTCGTTTTCCTTTGGCCGGTGATTACAGGGGCAATAAAAAATGCCCTCTCAATCTCAATAAATGATGTATGTATATGATCTTGAATGAATTAGCTGAATTCACAGATACAAGTTGTGAAAGATCTCCAAGTTTCTGCTCGATAAAATTAATTGAAACATTAATTAGCTGGCCGAAATCAAACGGAGATAATGGGAGGGAAATAACGACGAAATAATCGCAGAAAAAATGAAATTAACAAATGAGAATAAAGAAAGTTGTGGAGGAAAATAATTGGGTCAGTGATTTAAAAATAAGGATTTTCTTTTAATTTCTTATTCCTTCTGTTCCAGGGACCATTTTCACGAGGTTCGTTTCTGTCATGGATCAATCCATTACAGTTAGGTTTTATCATCAAATTAATAATTACTCATTTCTCTTGTCACCACACGTAAAGATCAATAAATAATAGTCTTTCAGTTTTGTTTTGTTTTTCTTTTCTTTTCTTACTGAGCATCGCTCTGTTCAAGCATTACTTACTGCACAATATTTATGATATTTACAAAAGCTCATGCTAGAAATTATCCGTGAATTCAAAAAGAACTCAAGACATCCTACGCTTCTTCAGGATCAAACGTTAAACATTCTTTAGAGATGGAACATCTTTTCCATTTCATTGATTATTGTATTACTAATTGTATCTCAATTGATTTCCATTACCTATTAGATATTGATTCTTTCAAACTGTTCCAAGGTTTCACATACTGTGGTGACTATCAAAAAGGCGAACGAAGAAAAGAAGAGAGACAGAGAGAGAAAAAAAAAAGAAGAAGAAGAGGTGTGGATAATTGAATTTGCGCAGAAGAGCAAGTTTCAAGCCGCTTAAAAAAAACCACCGTCCAGCAGAGAAGACCCGGTGAATATTTTTGATTCTTGTTGAAGATTTCAATATCTGCAGTTATCATGTGGTGGAGACACGGTTGGCAAATGTGATGCAAACGTTAGGTACAAACAACAGACTATCGTCCACGCATTAATTGAAACCCACGTTTCGCTAGCTGGCCATCCGGTAGCTGTATTTCTGGGAGATCTCACTTTCGCGATGTGCTTTTTAATCTTAGCACATAAATATACATACATAGTTGATCGATGAATGGTGCTGTTGCTTTCACGGTGAACCGCTGAAGAGGATCGATCGACCAGGAAGTAACTTATTACATGTACTATCGCATGTACTTTTTCTTTCTCTCTTCCTTCTCTCTAGCTTTTGGTAACGAGCCTTTTTTTTTACAAAATTCGATTCTTCTGCTTTCTGAATTTCTCAGCCGAAGCTCTTGTTTCGCTTATCAGTTGTGCTTTAACGATTTAAAGCATTCAAATTACTGTAAATAGACTATACCATTTATATTTATTTTACGCGCAAATTAATATTATTATTCCCCCCCCCCCAGCAAAATCATTTATTTATCTTTCGTCGTTTGATTTCATCTTGTTGTTACGTTTAAGCTGTATCGGCTGACGATACCTTCGAAATTCAATTCTGAAATACCGAGTACGATTAGATGGATTATTTACCAGCCTTTTCAAACAATTTTCACCGAGTACTCGCTAAAAAAAAAATATCTCATTACGTAGATGTTTCGCGTGGGGCGCTGTTTATATCCATTTTGCCCGTAACATTCTGCTTGACAAAGCATGAATGAAAAAGTTCGTGCAGGGGAATTTCAGCTCGCGA
>NIPQ01106663.1:0-16366 GCA_002806875.1 Lepidotrigona ventralis hoosana | reverse complement strand
CCGTATTTTATAATAATTGGCTGGAACGTATAGGCAACTTGTATAAAACTTGTTGTCATTGCAGAGATTATTATTGCAGAGGATACAGTATTACATCGTTGAGACGTTACATTACGTTGCAAAATTACAATGGAATATTGTGGTAAACTATTACCGTAATCATTAACACGATTGCTATTCAGCTGAACATTAAGCGTCTCGAATGAGATCCATAATGTTTGATCCATCAAGCCATACTACTACTAATACTACTAGAAAAGTTGTTTTTGGAGATACAAAAACTTTTATGAACAAAAATTGTTCAGTATAGAAAAGACTATAATGTAGTAGTAATAATTCTTTTTGTAACTAGAGAAAAGTTTGGAGATTTCAAGATAACCTGTAATTTTTTAAATCATATTTTCTATGCATTAAGCAGTTATAGTTTCTCTATCAAATATGGTATAGAAATAAATGTATTGAAAAACCAAGTAAATTTGAAAATCTAATTTACTTTTTTATAACAAGATTTCATATATTCATTTTGTTATTCAATCCGACAATTATGGTATCATATGATATGTGTATTTTAATCATTTTCTTAAAGAGTTTCGTCATCATGAAGAATGATTTATAATGTCCATATTACATAGGTATTAGATATGTATTAAACCTCTTAAATCTATACTTGAATTACTTATTAATCTTCTGCATTATCTTACCTACTTTAAGAAAATAAAAGGATCTTTCCTATTAGAATTCCTATTAGAATTCACAATCTTAATTCTAATAAAAATAAGTTATATTCAATAGTTTTTCTCCTTTTCTTCATTTTCATCTGATATGGAGTTCTTCGATTATCGAGAAATAAAATTAAATATTTAGAATTCCTATTAGAATTCACAATCTTAATTCTAATAAAAATAAGTTATATTCAATAGTTTTTCTCCTTTTCTTCATTTTCATCTGATATGGAGTTCTTCGATTATCGAGAAATAAAATTAAATAATAAAAGCTTATATTTGTATTTAAAGAAAAGCATCATGCTGTTTCATAGTTTCATGCAGTCTAGATCTAGTATTTGAATTACTCATCAAGATTTCATACAAGAAAATAAATTTTAATATTAAAAAAATTTAAAAGCTTATATTTGTATTTAAAGAAAAGCATCATGCTGTTTCATAGTTTCATGCAGTCTAGATCTAGTATTTGAATTACTCATCAAGATTTCATACAAGAAAATAAATTTTAATATTAAAAAAATTATTAATATTTTTGTTTGTAACTTTCTTCAACAGTTATCTAAACAATTTATAAATCATTCATCATATGACAGTTTTAATTAAAAAAAGTAACTTTTTTTTCAAAACATTCTCTTCATCTTGTGCAGTTTGCGAATTATAATATAACATTAAAAATAAAAATTGAATTCTTTAGTGTTCATTTTAGAATTACTTAAAATGAATTCAAACATCAAACAGAAATATATAGTATCAAGAAAATAAATGGTTAAATTTTACCATACTCTGCCATTCTAAAAAAAAAGAGAAAAATTCATATAATATAATATATGGGATTCCTCCTATTCGAGCCTTTCGAAAGGATGTCTCAGACTTAAGGAGTGCCAATGGTGTAATTAACAAAAAACACAGTTTATAGGTTAGATACGTAATACCTAGATAACATAGGTCAGGTTGGAATAGCTCAGTCGGTAGAGCATCAGACTCTTAATCTGAGGGTCCAGGGTTCGAGCCCCCCCTGTTTGGGCGAAAAAAGAAAAAAAAACACATTGTCCTTTAGGACAACAGCACAGGAGACCTCTGTGTGTATAAAAAAGTTCCGAACATGTGGAGGTTTTTAGTCGGTAAGAATCCGACACTACCTGGGTCTTCCCATACACNTTAAAAAAAAAAAAAAAAAAAACATAGGTTAGATGCGTAACTCTAACATTTCTTTGGAAGTCGAACGCTGACTAACTTCTTCCTTCATTCCGCTCTCAACTCATTCCACCACACCGACTCGCATTGTCGCGCTCACTCTCAACCACCGTGGGGTGCACTCATACTACCGAACTGACTCATTTCGCTCACATATATATAAATATAAATTCTTTGTTTTCAAGGCATCCCTTATACGATTTTTTATATTATCAGAGGTAATAGTAAATTCTTTTTGATATATTTAATTTTTTATGAAAAGACTCGTAAGGGAAATTCTACAAGTATAAAATTCGAAACTTTGATGAGAAGAATAACGAGATATCATAGATTTAATTAATATCAAAGTAACGAACGCGTACTGTTAATCACGATAATACTGAATACTTATGAAACAGATTTTTTTCTACTCGTACGAAAGACAAGAATATTTTACATCATTAATATCACTTTGAGGCATATTTGAACAATGTTATGACGAGATACTTTAGTGAACGAAATTGTGGAAACAAGGTTAAATTTTGAACGGCAGTAAATGATCTTTAAATATCATTTTAAGATCGATGAATTTATGAAACGGACTATTTTAATAAAAATATATAATTTCATTGAAAAAAAAGTTCTTGAAGGTCATCTTAATAAAAATATATAATTTCATTAAAAAAAAAAGTTCTTGAAAGTCATCTTGAAGTTTCAAAAGATATGTTCACCCTAAATAACTTTATAGCATACAATATTTGCAAGTCACATAATTAGCAATTTCTTATCGCTTTCGATGACTTTGAAATATGTTCTGAAACTCATTATTCTGTTTATACATGTCCACTTTAATAATATATAATATATAATATTTGTAAAAATATGGTTTTCAATTTTTAACGAGCAAGCTTTATTGTTTTCAATGATAATAGTATTTGCTCGACGACGCATAAATATTATTGAAAGTGACGATGAATTTAGTAGTGATTTATCATCAGATGAGGAAAATTCAGTTGTTTTATGGAATTTCACACTTAAGCTTTCATGCAAGCAAGTAAAATTATTGTAAGCCATTGCTACTTTAAAATTACAAAGTGTCTTGAATATAATAAATTGTTTAAACTAGCAAATTTATTGTTAATTTATATATATATATATGTTTATAATTGTTGATTTTGCGTTACATAAATTTTTTTCTAGTTCAGAAAAATATTTGGTCCATATAAAGTTAATATAATGGCAGACGTTTTTTCGATTTCCATTATTAATAATGGAATAAATAGAATTTCTTATCGCTTTAATATTATGTTATGAATATATACACGCTATATATTCTACGTATAAATCATTATAATTTAAATGATAATAATTAAAGTAAATAGATTTATATAAACTATGTATTTTAACAGAAATACTCGTATCTTCTGAGCAATTGTACTAGTATTAAAGTTTACGTGTATCGTATGCACATAATTTGCTTCAAAATAATCCAATCCAAGGTCTTTTAATATGTCCACTGTTACTAAAAATACATCTCTGTAGTTTGTGTTGGAATTGCTTTTTCACCCTCTTTTTAACATTTTACATATTGGCATTTTAGGTAATCGTAATGATGTAATTCTATTATTGTTTTAATTAAAGTGCAGTAAATTATTTATTTTAGACAGGAATATAATATTTCCTATAGAAAGAAATCGCATTCATGTAGGCAAAAAACTACTTACTAAACTACTTACTAAACATTTTTGTTTAATTAGTTTTTTGCAGCTGGCAAATAATATAGAAGCGCATCATTTTGCTGGAACAATTATTTTTTCTTCTATATTGTCTAAAAAGTCATTAAAATTGCGATGCCTAATGATGGCATGTAAAATTTGACAATTAATAACTCAACAATGAGTTTTATGAAAAATATATGTGTAGATAATGTTTTGAATATGTCTCAATATTAGTTACAAGAATATGTAATAAATATGTAAAAATATTCTTTATTTTATATAATAAAATAAGGAATTCAATTTGTGGGGATTCAAAATGTGACCATCACAGAATTTTCCAACGTTGTCGCAAGATTAAATATAGGATAGAGGTCAAACCATCAATATTTCATAACTTGAATCGTTTTCGTATTCCTGATATATATAAAAATAATCACATATAGACATATTGTAAACACTTTTACATACTGTTTGACTTTAAAAATTATTCAACTTATAATATTGTTGGAATTTATAATATTAATATTGTTTTTCTTTAAAAATTATTGATTAGAAAAAGATAAAACTTGTTGTTGCCAGATAAACTTGTGTATCAATTAATCAAGACAAAAAAAAATATTTATTTGAAATTTAATATCATTAAAAATATAATAAATTTCATATTTAATAGAATTCAGAAATTAAATAAACTAATTTAATAAACTCATTTCTAGTGCTAAAAGATTTAAGCATTAGAAATGAAATAAAAGTACAAAAAGTATAAAAAATGTTTTTTGTACTTCTTAAGCTCTTTTATAATAAATGATAGTTTAATAAAACAAATATTCATTTCATTCTTCGCACTATAATTCGTTTTCAAAAATTATTAAAAATATTCAAAAATTTCGTGTTTTTCAGAATTGCTTTATATTTCGATTTTTGAATATTTTCAATCTAGTGATATTATCATAAATAAAAATTTAAGTATCCCAGAAATAAAAATTCGAAGGATATAAATGTGTATATCTTAGAAAAGTAGAACTTTCGAAAAAATCTCCTCTTTTGTATATTTACATACGTGTAATGAAATATCACAAATATTATATATACAAATGTTATAAGAAAAAATCATGCAACTTTTCCGTCAAAAATAGATTCAAATTAAATTTTTTGTGATATTTCGTAGAATAAAGTAAGTATACAATCAATTTAATATTGGAAGATTTTATTCATGTAATTATCCTATTTTCTATTTGTTTAGATATTTCACTACATATCTACTTACAAAATCGTAAATACTGAACAAAAAATTCTAAATTCATTCTTTTATTCTTTCTGAATTTACACTTAAAATATACCAAGATATATTGATGCAATCATTGATTCTGTAGCAATATATGTGAAAAAAATACAATAAATGAAAACAATTTTCATTAAAAAATGACTCAAATAATTTAAGGAATGTAATAAATTTGTTATTCTTATCTAAGTCGTTAATAATACCAATCAATATATTAACTATATCTTATTTTTCAGTTCAGTAAATACTATTTTTCTTTTATACTACTAATACTACTAATTATTTGCACCATAAAATTAAAGTTAAATGAAAATAATGAAAAAAATGACTTACCATAACAGGATAAGAAAAGTTTCATGAAGCCTTAACTGGTGTAAAAGTAAATTTACTTGAACAAATTTACATCACAAAGTCCATTTACCTCAAATTCTGAAAAAAATATGTTAAATTAAATATATTAAATAAAAATACCAAAAAAAAAAAAATTTAGAAAGTAGAACAAGCAGAATAATCAAACTGTTCACATACATATTATAAACTATAATTAAATTAAAAAATAATACAATACAATGCATAAGATATTGCCTTTAAATGGTAACATTTAAATATCTTTGTTATTTACGATCTTAGAAAAAATTTTAGGAAAAGTAAGAAATAAATTCAAATACAAAATAAACTTGATTGTATTATTTTACTTTTACTTTTCTAAATACAATTTTTCTTATTGCATGCTTGCTATATTTAATTAAATAATTTTTCCTATTGCATGCTTACTATGTCTAATAGAAATAATGAAAATGGTCTTACCATAAAATATATTTGAATTGCACGAAATATTTTTTGTTCCGAACAAATGGTTTCATCAAATCATGACGAATTTCACTTCTTTATAAAATACTCGATTATACGATATACTTATAAAGTTTCCAACTTAATGGAAAGAAAAGAAATAAATATATAAAGATTTAATTGACGGAACAAAACGAAAGAAAAGGAATAGTAGAAGGAAAGAAAAATGAAAAAAAGTAAGAAGAAAAGAAAAGAGTCGAAGGAAGTATTTGAATTTGAAAAATAAATTCTCGTAACGCGGAGCTATTATGCGACGCGTGTTCACGATCGAAAATCACTGTTGGGAATGCCGAAGCGCTAAGCGTGAATAATCCATTAACAGAAATTTCTCGAACTTCGAAGAGGATTGTTTTTATGTATTTGACCTAAGTGACTAACTGTACACAATTCCGTGATCTGATTCCTATATTTATCTTTTAGAATAACGCACTCGCTCTACTCGCCGGTTCAAACAATGTCAACAAAGGAAATCAGTGCCTGTATCGAGTCTACTACATATAAATACTGAAATATGATAAATCTCAAATATTTTTAAATATCAAATTTCAATGAAGCCGAACAAATAACTTGTTAGAGAATTAAACTAGTAATTGTGTATTAGAGTAATATACATTAAACATGAATTTATCACAATGATACTCAAAACTAATATTATTTGAAGTTACTTTATTTTGTTTCATAATAAATTACCTAAAAAAATTTTAAATTGATCTCAGTATTGTGATTTAAGCAAAAAAAAACATGATTTAAAAAATTGGAATTTTATAATCAATACTTGACAAAAAATATATATTTCTATGTTATTTTTATTTATTAATGAAATTAAAATTTTTATATTCAAAAATTTCTTATTTAAAAAATTTATCTATCAAAATACTTTAGATAAAATTATAAAACATAATTTCTGATAATCCAGTTACTTGTCATATTAAATATAATTTAATTATTTAATTATTAAATGCAATTTGTCAGATTAATTAATATTTATAGTAGAGTATTTTATGTTAACAATAAAAATGGAAATTATTTAAAAATCAATACGTGTTGCTATTCTTAATTTCAAGAATGTTTTTAAATGTAATAGAAAATTGTAATAGAAAAATGTAATAGAAAATTAAAACTTCTTTTAATTCCTTTTTTATACATAATAATTTCGTAATAATATTAAAGTTTTTATTATTTCTTACATTTTGTTCAATACTGACAAATTTTTCATTTAATATTAATTGAAATTTGTTATCTATATTTTTATTATATATAGTAACTTAGTATGAGTCCTTCATTATGTAGTATAAATCCTTCATTATAATATATTAAATATATAATAATATATATTAATATATTATAATATATTAAAGAGCCTTTTAAAATTCAAATTGAATAAATTTCTTCATTATTTAACAATAAATAGTAAATAATTAAAATTTAAGTAATAAATAATCTATTTATTTTTTTAATAAAGAAATTAATTAAATGTTTTCAGGGATGAAGAAAATTTGAATTAGTATGAAACAAAAAGTTGAAATATTTTCACAAGCAAATACTATTTTAAAATATTATTTCATTTAATACTTAAATCATGAGCAAATTATTTATATTTACAACTATTTATATTTGGATACAAATGTAGGAAAATAGGGGATCGAAAATAAGAGTTTCGAAATGAAATAGTCTTTCAAATGTTATTCAATATTTTAAGATCACATTTGTTTATACACAGGTAAATATTTTTTGTAAGTTATATTTCCGAATAAAAGATTCTTTAAAAGACAATATGTGTGAAAAATGAGTCCTATTTGAAATAAGAATGTTTTTATGTTTTGATAAAAACCTGCTGCAATATAAAATTTCGGAACTGTTTACTTGCAACGCTATTATTTGAAATATTATTTGAAACAAAA
The DNA here is from genome assembly GCA_002806875.1 of Lepidotrigona ventralis hoosana. Lineage (NCBI taxonomy): Eukaryota > Metazoa > Arthropoda > Insecta > Hymenoptera > Apidae > Lepidotrigona > Lepidotrigona ventralis. Next base: position 8,724 of record NIPQ01106663.1, on the reverse strand, counting down.
TTAATGGAAACATTATTATTTTTATTTCAATGAAATATTTATTGCATAATAGTATTTGTATGAGTTAGTATTAAAATACATATTTGAAATACTATTTTTTTTATCTAAATACTATTCCAAAAATGTATATTTCTGTTTACCTATTTTAAAAATCTATTTGTTCCCAATTCTGAATTCAAGATTCAAGAATAAATTTAACCGAAAATTATTTTTCATATCCCGTTTGCGATGGAAATCAGAAGAAAAATATCCTACATAAATAGCTCTTAATTTAATTGAATTAGATTTTGATAATTTATGATGATTTATGATTTTTCTTTACAGCTCCACATATTTATGAACAGAATATTTCTGATGAAGAGAAATGTTTTTTCTTGATATTAATATCATTTGATAATATTTCATACACTTATATGCATATATTTGTTTATAAACTTTCTAATATTTCTTATATTATTATTATATTGTTATTATTTCTTATATTATTATTATAACTTGTTATTATAAATTACTACTGTCTATTACTTTTGTATATAATAAACTTAATATTTATGGAAACAGATTTTGTTAATGTATTATCTATTTTAGCAAAATAGATAATACATTATCTATAATAAATTTTAGCAAAACCTAGATATATGTATATTTTATGGAAACATTCGTATCATTCGTTTTATTCTAGCAGCATATGTAATATCTGGTCTTGTTGCATTAAATAAATATATCAATCCTTCGACTAGTTCTCTATATGGTTTTCCATTTATCTTTTTTTTTTTCTTCATAATTCGATGGTTGCATTTCTTCAAAAATTTTTGTGTTTGACTCGATAGGAGTCGATACCGTTTTCGCATTTTGCATACTAAATCTAGCTACTAGTTCATTCGTATATTTTTCTTGTGAAAGTCTAATGTCACTTGTTAGTTCATTTCTGCCAATTTTTATAACCAAAATTTCTTTTATTAGTCCCAGGTCTGTCATTTCAAATTATGTCTTTTATTTAACATACATTTCATTTTATTTAATTTCTCTAAACTTACTTCAGAAGCTAGTATTATATCGTCTACATTAATAATCATTACAATTCTTTTTTCATTTTTCCTCTCTATCACTGATTTGGATAATTTTTGAATTATAATTTTCAATATTCTGAACAATTTTTTGCTATACATGCGAAGAACTGCCGATACCATTGCATTATTATTAATTGCCTTTCGCTTTACAGACTAAAAACCAAACTATAGGCTAAATATAGCAAAACATACGCTTCAATTTTTATTTTTTGTTTGAGTTAACTTATGTAAAATAGCGCACCATAAGACAATCAGCTATTAATATACAATGCCATATAATAATAATCAACCATGTTGTATTTATAGAACATAAAAAATACGAAATATGTTTTACAAAACTATGGCAGACATGTATTCGATATATAAAAATACAAATGAATAAGGGTATATCTATCGTCGACTATTCCGTTTTATATATAAAGACGCAGGCTCGATGATAAATTTTCCACTGTAAAAAATCATCAAACCCGTGTGCCCATCAGAATTCATTATTTTCTTTGCAACATTCATGTCAGATGCATCGATATCGAAATTGCATCATGGTCATTGTTAACGTATTACCTCTTTGGTGTACCGTTCAACAGTGTACGGTCCAAAAAGACCCAGTCGAGATATTTCAGATATTCCTGATTCAACAAGATTTCAATAGTTATTTCTCGGCTATCATCAAGTGTGTTGATCGTTATGGATAATAAGAAGAACAGAGTGAAAGTATTGCCAGATTTTCAACTTTGATTCAGGCGTTTATTTGTTCTTTAATTTGTATAAAAATAAATTGAATTACAAGAAGTTACACGAGTTAGATATAAACATCAATTTTGAAAAATTGTAAAATAGAAATCCATATTCAGAAATTTGATTAATTCGTTTGTTTGCTACATATAACTTTATTGTGCGAAATTTCAGAGTTTCACTTTCATAGTTTGGAAACTAAGTTTTTCCATCGCAAATAGTTGTTATTTCTAATATTATAATAGTTTGAAAAAAATATTCGTTCGAAGAAATTCTTCTTCAGTAAATTATCAATCAGATCCGGCAACATCTCGATCCACATTTACCCAACTATAATAAACTCTATTTCATTTTTTAGTTGAAGTTAAAAACAAACGTTCGAGGAAGTAGATGAAAGATTCGTACACACTTACATTTTGTAATTGCTTACTACATTTTTAAATAGAAATATATCTTCTTTTTGCATGCATTAAATCTTTTCGATGTTCCACGTAAAAGAGTATTAAAACTATATGATCAAAGATATTTTAATTTTAATTTTCTAAAATTTATTACTGTGAAAAGCAAGGACAAGGAGCATGATTTTCTTGTTTTTAATGTTATAACGATGAGTATACTTGTTAGGAAGAAGTGATTATTTTCGAAATAATGATGAGTATATTCGCCATAAAAAAATAAATTCATTTTTGTTATAAGTTGAAGTTAAAGAAATTGTAAAAAATTGTAAAAAGTGAAAAATGTGTTTTTTTTTTATTACAATAAAGGGTAATGGCTCTTTTTATTTTCATAAGAATATTATATAATGAATATTAAAATTGGATGAAATTGATGTTATTTTCTGCAAAAATTGTCGCACAAAAATTACCGTGCAAAAATTGTTTAATTATTTCATAACTTCTATCTGAATCACAGATAACCTGCTTGTGTGAAAACTATAATTAAACTAATATCGTTTGCTACTTTGATAACGAATTCAAAATTACTGTAAACTGCAAATAATATGTAAAAACATTGATTTTTAATGAAAAAATAAGAAAAAAATATAAAATAAAATTTTTTGATTTAAGGTTTTGTTTCTTCTGAAAATTGAGTTTGAAAATTTATCAAGTTACTTGAATTCAACTAATACCAAGCATGATAGAAATAAATAATTAGCAGAAAGTTATTTTATATGCAAAAATAAATAAAAAATGTAGAATAAAATTTCTTCATTTAAAGTTTTTTCATTTTTCCGAAAAAAAACTTTGATTTCAAGAAAAACTAAACTTTGAATATATTTCTTTGAAAATTGCATACCTGATAAATTTTCGAATTTGATTTCTTCAAAAAGAAAATGCGAAGTATTAAATCAAACAACTTCAAAGTATATTTTTCTCTTAATTTTTCATAAGAAATCACTTTGTGCTCGCTTTTATATATTATTTCGGCGGATCCTGTATTTCTATCTGCGCATCTATTCTACGTTTGACGAGTGTACTCGTCATTGCTTAATTTTAATTGTGCAAGCAAATATGTACACACTTTCGAAATAAAATTCCGCCGTTAAAAAGTTAAAATATTTTTCTGTTAAACTATTTAAATCAAATTAAATATTGCAATAGTTAAGGAACCACCCGATATGTGTCATACCTCAAGTATGGTGCCACGATTATTTATATTTTTTCAGTCCAAACAGTAGGTTTAGAAGACGTTCAAACTGTTCGTAAAATACTTTAGAAAATTAAGTTATCAAGGACAAATTATTAAAATTTATTATCAAAAATTATTAAAATTTATTATCAAAAAATTATTATCAATTATTAAAATTTTGTAACTTTACGCGAAAAAATTGTACAACGTTCTACCTATTCTCATTTTAAGGATAAATTCTCTACATTTGTATATCTAAATATAATTTTTTTAAAAACGAAAATTGATGAATTTAAAAGATATTTTAGTTTAAATTTTATAAATGCTTTAATTCTATGCTTATCGTATTAAAGATGAAGGAAACAAACTCGACAGTCGTACGTTGCGTATTTGACCTTGCTTTTTTATAACAAGAGTTTTACAAAATTGAGATTAAAATATCGTTTTTCGGTCATATTATGAATCCCAATACTTTTTTATGTAATATTGATAATATTCAATGTATCCAATGTATGCATATGAAGATACTTTTGTATTTCAAAAAATACTGTAAAATGCACGTATTATGAAATGCGCGTACTTACTGAATTTGAAAAGAAAATATGATCGATAGTATGCAGTCCATTTCGAACTCTTCATTTTTCTTTTCTTTAACAACTTTTTCTAATTTCAACCAGCAAAGATATTGTCTATCGGAGTTATGTGAATTATTCTATATAGAGATCTCTATTATTAAAAGATTAATATTTTTTTGTTAATTTAATATATCGTTACACAATTTTTCTTAATTTTATAAACCTACGTTACAAGAAATGATATTTTTAGTATATCATATAATTAATTGCTTAAAATATTTTGTGATAAATAATGTATAAATTTTTTTACCTTCATCCGTATCTGATGACAATTAGTATAAAATATAAATAAAATATATGAAATTATAACATAAAATTGTATATTTATACCAGAGAGTAGATAGTACACGTATTGTTGGAATATATCGATGAATGATGTAAGTTGTGTGAGTGTGATTGTCTTTTGTCGTCAACTAAACAAATGAACTCTGGCTTCGCGTTTAGCAATTGATCTCGAGGCGTCGTTCTGAACGTTCTATTTATATATGCATTATATATATAAGTAGTTTCTACTATATTTCTCATCAATTACATTATCGCCAATTTTTGTTCTATAAATAATCAAATAAACTCTGACAGATTATGGGCCCAGAATGGTTCCAATGCGCGAAAATCGTGAGGAAAAATTAATCATATGTGACGAACTTGAACAAGAAAAAGAAATTATGGCGTCTATGCACAATTTTTCAAATATAGATAAACTAAATGACAATAATTATGGTTGTGGAAAGTGCATATGAGAAGTGTTCTCGTGTACAACGATTTATGGTCAGTCGTTGATGGAAGTGAAGTGAAAACGGAACAAAATGAGATAGAATGGACAAGTAAAGATGTAAAGGCACTTGCATTAATTAATATAAGTATAACACAAGGTCAACTCATATATGTAAAAAAGGCTAATACATCAACAGAGACATGGGAGAAATTAGAAAATACGTTTGAATCAAAAGGTCCCGTGAGCACAAAGATAATACGAACACAAAGCCGAACAAATTCAGGCGGCAGGCATAGAACTGCCGGATGACTTATTGTCAATAATGATGCTAGCTTCTTTACCACCCGAATATGAAAGTTTTACCGTAGCGATCGAATCACGTGATGAAATACTCTCATTCGAATATTTAAAAACGAAGTTAAAAGAAGAGGAAGCAAGATCAAATGATGAAAAATCATCACGCCAAAATGATGAAATATCAGAAGCTCTCGTTACGAAGAACAATAAATTGAAATACAATCAAACACGTACGTATGCTAAAGAAAGAAATAGTACACAAAATAATCAAAGATACAACAAAAACTGTTTTAAGTGTGACAAATCAGGCCATATAAGCCGTTCTAAAGTAAATCATAATAATTCCCGTTCGGCACTGATAGCAATCACTTGCAATATTGAACTCGAAAAATCAAGTGATTGGTATTTGGGTAATGGTGCGACAGAACATAACTCGGAAAATGAATTTTCCATGTTGAAGCAAATGAAGCCAACAAATGTCTATATGGCTGTAGACTATTCTGTAGAAGCACGTGGTAAAAGAACAGTAGAATTAAATGTTTGTGTAAGTAAAAATAGATCCGCAACAATTGATGTGAAAGATGTTATTTACGTGCCGAAATTAAGAAACAATTTATTGTCTGTTTCCGCTATAACGAATAAAGGCTATCAAGTAAACTTATTCGGTCGAAATAATGCGGTAATGAAATGCGCGGACGGTTCAGTTGTATTGACAGCAACAAAGTATGGACAATTATATAAAATAAAGCAGAATAAACGTCGCGTAATGTGTGTGAACCGTGAAGATGATAATACTATGAGATGGCATCAGCGTTTAGATCACTTAAATATAACCGACTTAAAGAAACTATACTCGCGCGAAATGGTCAGCGGTATGAATTTACGTTCAAATATATCTAACATAGAGTGTGAGATATGCAATAAAGCAAAAATTTGCCAACATATAAAGAAGTATCTAGAAAGTAAACTGAAAAATTGTCTTTGATACATTCGGATATTTGCGGTCCAATGAGAACAGAATCGTTAGGAGGTGCGAAGTATTTTGTTACGTTTATCGATGATAGCACTAGATACACGGAAACTGTAATGTTGCGAAAGAAATCGGAAGTTTTTGAAGCTTTTAAAAGGTATAAAAGACGCGTTGAAAAAGAAACAGGCTATGTGATAAAATGTCTACGAACAGACAACGCAAAAGAATGTTTATCAAGAGAATTCACGGAATTCTTAGAAAATGAAGGAATTAGACGTCAACTGAGCATAGAGTATAGGCCACAACAGAACGGAGTTGCAGAACGTGCAAATTGTATTCTGGTCGAGATGGCAAGAAGTATAATGATTCAAGCAGGTTTTCCTGAATCATTGTGGACAGAGGCTATCAATGCGGCGACTTACATTAGAAATAGATGCCCAACGAAAATTCTGAATGACAAAACACGCTTAGAAGCACGGTCAGATCAAAAACCATATGCAGGTTTTCTTAGAGCGATCAGAAGCAAGGGAATAGTCCTTGATAAAGGGAGAATAAAATTGATAAATTTGAGCCAAGAGGAGATGAATACGTCTTATTGGGATATGATAACGTATCTAAGCCATATCGACTGTGGAAACCGAATACAAAAACGGTAATCAAAGCACGCGATGTAAGATTTATGAAAACGTTAGATTCAGAGAGAATTACAGATGAATTATCATTACCAATATTCAATAAAAATGATAAAATAAAGTCTGCAGAAGAAGACATAAAAGAAGAAAACATTGAAGAAGAAACATTGAAGTAGAAACTATCGAGATACAGAAGAAGAAGAAGCGGAATCCGAAGAGAGATAGACGAAATACCGATACCCGAAAATAAAGGTTTACAACGAGCCTGTGGAAGGCCAAAAATTTTAAGAACCGGAAAGAGAGGTAGGCGAAGAAAACTTTTCCAATCAAAAGAAACGTGTCCAATGAGATAGACGAAATACCGATACCCGAAAATAAAGGTTTACAACGAGCCTGTGGAAGGCCAAAAATTTTAAGAACCGGAAAGAGAGGTAGGCGAAGAAAACTTTTCCAATCAAAAGAAACGTGTCCAAGTAACGTAAATGAAGCAATGGAAAAAGAAGATTCTGATTTATGACTAGATGCAATGAATGTTGAATATGGAACATTGTCCAGAAATAAAACGTGGGTATTCGTTCCGAGACCCAAAAACAAGAAAGTTTTAACGTAAATGAAGCAATGGAAAAAGAAGATTCTGATTTATGACTAGATGCAATGAATGTTGAATATGGAACATTGTCCAGAAATAAAACGTGGGTATTCGTTCCGAGACCCAAAAACAAGAAAGTTCTCACAAAACGATGGGTGTTCAAAATAAAACATAACGAAAACGGTTCCGTAAACAAATATAAAGCAAGATTAGTCGCAAGAGGGCATACACAAAGTAAAGGAATAGACTACGAAGAAGTTTTCGCCCCTGTTGCACGGTATGAATTAATAAGAACATTGTTAGCAGCAGCTGTAAATTGTGAATTGCACGTACATCACATGAATGTCGTATCAGCATATGTTCAAGGAGATCTTGCCGACGAAGTATATATGGAACAGCCCGAATTATTTGTGAAGTCCGGAGAAGAAGGAAAGGTTTGTATATTAGAAAAACCGTTGTATGGACTGAAACAATCTGGACGTGAATGGCACAAAAGGTTAAGTAATTATGTTTTAAAGAAAGGAGCCTATATAGCACAGAAGCAGATTCTGTGTATATGTTTTTGGGAAAAATGAAAAAAGGGTTATAATGATTATTTATGTAAATGATATATTATTAGCTTCAGAAAGTTTAGAAAAATTAAATGACATAAAATGTATATTAAAGGCACGATTTCAAATGACAGACCTGGGACCAATAAAAGAAATTCTAGGAATAAAAGTTGAAAGAAATGAATTAACAGGTAGAATTAGACTTTCACAAGAAAAATACACGAAAAAACTAGTAACTAAATTCAATATACAAGATGCGAAAACAGTATCAACTCCAGAATTTCCAAAGAGATGCAACCATCGAACGAAGTAGGAAGAAAAGTGATGAATGGAAAGCCATATAAGGAGTTAATTGGAGGATTGATATATTTATCTAATGCGAGATAGCCCAGACATTGCATATGCTGCTGGAATATTGAGTAGATTTAATTCCGATCCAGGTATGACGCATTGGAATTTAGCTAAACGTGTACTAAGATACTTGAAAGCAACGTCAAATTACGGAATCACATACACCAAAAATAAAGAAAAACTTATGGCATATACGTACTCGGATTGGTCGATCCAGGTATGACGCATTGGAATTTAGCTAAACGTGTACTAAGATACTTGAAAGCAACGTCAAATTACGGAATCACATACACCAAAAATAAAGAAAAACTTATGGCATATACGTACTCGGATTGGACAGGCGACATCGACGACCGAAGATCCTGCAGTGGTAACTTGATTATGTTAACGGGAGGCTCGATCAGTTGGAGATCAAAGAAACAAGCATCAGTTTCTCTTTCGACCATGGAAGCAAAGTATGCAGCGTTATCAGAAATATCAAGAGAGATTGTGTATATTATGTAAAAGATTAATCATATGGGTTTTGAAAAACAAGTTGGTTTTCCAATAACAG
>NIPQ01106658.1:0-16539 GCA_002806875.1 Lepidotrigona ventralis hoosana | reverse complement strand
GCATCCATCATCTCCGATAAAAAAAAAAAAAGAAAAAAAAAAACGTTCGTTCGTTCTCTACTCGGCGATTCTAATCTCGATTCGAGCTCGTTGAAAGTGAAGAACTTTGAAAAACCCCGCACGATCGATGCGCAATTAGGAAAATTCGTAATAGCATCAGAGACTCTTCAGAGGCTAGCGGCGATAAAACTGTTTGATATATCCGACAGAAAACTGACGTTTCAACGTTACGTTTTAAAAGCATTGACGTTCAAGAAAATAAATGAAGTTTCACGATAAAGTGATAGATGATTAAGAAAAAAGAGAGAGAGAAAAGACATCGCGAGTACGATATCGAAACGACAGACGACCGAACGATCGTGAAGAAGCGTGCGCGTGTATTTCGGGTTACAGTGAGTCACGAGAGATGACGTTATCGTGTTTGGATCATACTCCTCGCACGAGTATAGCGAGGAGTCAATGCCAGAAATAATGTTGCTACACGAGCTTTGCTAGAGTCGGGGGTGATGTCCTGGCGGCATCAGTTGAATTATATTTACCCGGTCTCGCGACTTCGATGTCTTCTTATTTCTACCAAATCGTGACTTTCCTTTTATCGCCTAACTTCGTTTCGTTTCGTTTCGTTCACGTGACTGCAAGAGGGTTGTTTTCAATAATAAAATTCTGAATTCGGAATTAACTTCCAATTCGATTGTAAAGAATGTCGGTATGCATCGATGCTAACGAGGAATCAAACGTACGATCGAATTATGAAAATTCGACAATCTGTTCAGAACAGATTGTTTTTATCAAGCAAGATCCGCTTGAAATCAATCGGAAAAGATCTTCTTGAATTTTGATATTTTGAATCCTTCAATTTAAAAAGCCATACCGCTGAATTGCAGCGAAGGATAATTGTATCGATAACAAAATAAAAAAATTGTTGATAATTTAGAAAGATTGACGATCCACTTGGTCTCAACTTTGAAAACCGTGAGTTTGTTTTTTTTTTAACCTGATTTTATAAGATATAGCGGATGGAAAAGTGAAGATACTTTCTCCTCGAAAATTGTGAAAGTTCAAACACGTACAGAAATATAAAAAAAAATTTTTTTCCGTGATTGAATCAACCATGAGATTCGAAGATCGAAATTTTCTCTTCGCAACGACCCTTTGAAATTCGTTTGATAGTACGATTTTGTTCACTATATATTTTATTGGACTCGAGAACTTTTACTGAATAAAATGACGAAGAAGAATCATACAACAGCTGGCAAAGGGGAGACTTTAATCTTCGAAACGATAGATCTGATGACGGAAAGATCTCGCGATAATTTCTACAATTTTCGATTAAAAAATATCCTCGTTCTTCTACCCCGTTATTCGGCGTAAAGTGATTTTCAAAACGAAAACAAACTCACGGCTGTCGAAGAGGAGACCAAGTGATCTTTCTTTCTCGCAACGTTCGTCAGTCCAAATCATCGACCATTTTTCATCCTCGTTGGTTACAATTGGTCACCCTGCTCGCTTCTATCTTAATCGATGTATAACTTCGATTTGCTCATTCATAGAAGAGTCGAAGGGAGTCGAAGTGAACCAGATATAGGCAAACTCGAACGAATTGAAAAACTGAATACGGCGTATACGGATTTGTTATCCTCCCCCCTCCTCTTCCTTCTTCCTCGATCACCAGCAGGCTCGAGACAAATGCGCCCCCCGACCCAGGGGGTAGAGGGCCGGCACGGGGGTCGGTGATAAACAGTGTCGCTCATTCACAATGGCCGGCAAACACGCATTAAAACGGACTAATATGAAGTGTATTAATGCGAGCGGCATTGTCTAACCCATGGTGTACATGGCTACTGTCGTGGAGCCTGCCTTTATCCCGCCGTGGGGGGCCTTGCGATGCTTACATACGTATATAGGGCCCCCTCGATATACCCAGTGACTTTTTAAAAGCCGCCACCACCGCACCAAGGGAATTCCGCGCTCGCCCGCGATCTCTCGTGAATGGGAGCCCGACTCTTTCTCACCAACGCTTATTTTTCACCAACTGACTGAAGTTCTCGCGCTGAAGCCAAGCTTCGAAGTATTCAATAAAACGGAGTACTCGCAAAAATTGTTTCGTTTACACGAGAAAGAGTGGACAACCAAGAGTGGAAGTTTCGGTTCAGCTTTTAGCTGCGAATGTCGGAAGGGGTTGATCTGATACTTTCGAAAAATACACATTACACGCATTTTCAATTTTTATTTTTTCACTGCTGCAACTTCTTAATGACTGGCTCGGCAATGTAATCCGTAGATATTAAACAAATTGCAAAACACAAAAGGTTTGGAGAAATTGGAAATCAATCAGTCGTTTTCTACGACGATTGATCAACTATCAATATGTCAAATATCTTCTGCAGCACGATACAAATACACCAGAGCGTCTTTGAAAGCAAATATTGAACATCGAACGACGAAAGAGAAGAGCTGTTGGAAATGACTAACATCGGCGGCGTGAAGAAGAGAGAGAAAGAGAGACAGACAGACGTCCAAAACGTTTGTTCCAAGAAGCGTTCAAGTACAAGGTTACGAGGTACACCCCGTATGGGGACCAATCGCAGGGTAGTGCTGCAAGCTAGTTCTGCCCACTGGTCTAAATTATGGGGTCGCTGTCCAGCTCGCCACGCATAAATGATTGCCCGTGTTATGTTAAACATCCAACAACGTAGAGCCCCGAGAGCTCACCCACACGAAACATCCGATGGAGGTGGAAGAGAGGCTGGATAAGGGAAGAGGAGAGAAGAAGGAGGGAGGAACGAACGTTATTTATCTCGAGCAGTCGCACGAGCAAGGATTTTGAATAATTCCTGGTCGGCGGAAGAGGTCGAGGATCTTGAAACTCCAGGCCACTTCGTATTGTCCATAAATATTCCCCCGGTCTGCAAAAAATGTTCGACCACGGGCCACGCGCGCGCAACATATCGCGTCTTCGTACCATCGTTGCCTCAATTTGCTCTGCCCGACAGATACCAGGCACTCGAGTCTTTCGTGTCATAAGATCCACCGAAATTTTGAACGTTTTCTTCCACGTTCCAGACTCTCGAGAAAAGGCTTCATANAAAACCAATCTTTTTTTTTTTTTTTTTTTTTTTTTTTTTTTCATTGCATTCGTAGGCTTGGATCAGAGAGAGAGAGAGAGAGAGAGAGAGCTCTGTTGTCATTTGGAGATTTTTGTACAGTACTTGTACAGTACTTTGTTTCGTACTTGTATCAATTTAGAATTTGTGCAAACATTTTTGCCTTTCAATTTATTGTACGATAGGATAACGGTCCTAAGCATTCTTCTATCTTAGAGGATATTTGGAAGAGAAAGAAGAATCCACCAAAATTTTGAAACGTTACGTTTTCCTTTCGATATTCTATAACTAAAGGCTACTTTCCTTTTTTTTTTTTATTTATTGCATTTTTAGGTTGGATCAGAGAGAGCTCTATTGTCACTTGAGGATATTTGCACAGAGTCTATCAAATAAAATGACTGGCGTATCTACTTGTATCAGTTTAGAATTTGCGTAAACATTTTTGCCAATTTATAGTGCAATAGGAACGATCCTAATCATTCTTCTCCATTCGAAAGAGAAAGAAATTCAAAAAATTTTAATAAACATGAATTACTTCGTCGTAACTCACTTGAGAAGAGCTTGATAGATAAGCTCAAACTTCACAGAAACATTTTCACGAAGATTATACAACAGTGTTGCGACGATACGCCACTTGAAAATTGAAAGAAATTAATTGAAAAAGTGCCTGAAACAGTAAAAATTGTATCGATTGTCCCCTCTTTCTAAAATTTTTATATTTAATTAATATCCATAGGCACGGTGTTTGTAAAAGTAAATTTATTTCTCAAATAAAATGGACAGATCGGAACAACTAAAAAAAAGTTTCAAGATCTCGCTGCGACTCTTCGACTAAAGAAATGTAAGATTCTCCGGTGTGGCTGCGCGCAGACAGAAAAGAGCTGTGAATACAATGATTAAAGACAATATCGATCAGATATTTCCTTCAGAATATCTAAAACATCGCGACTGAAACGAGGCGAGAGAAGACGAGGATATTTTCGAAGGATATCGAGAAAAGTTCAATCGATATTCGGTGGACGGAGCGAGAGTCGGCTCCAGGAACCGAAATACAGTCGGCGATCGGCCGGGAGATCGGCCGGTCGGTCAGTGGCCGAACGAGGAAAAAGACATATTAGAGACATCATAATGCCAGGGCGAAGCTGTGTTCCAATTTATAACCGGATGATATCGCGATAGAGTCTCAGGTTCGAGGCATTGTGTTCGGTAGGGTTTCGTTCCTGATGTTACACCGAGCATCGGCTGGGTGGGGTCTTGATGCCTTGGTGGCCTGGCTCAAGGTATCCTTTTGATATCCTGTTAACTAATGCCAGCTATTCGTTACAGACGAATAACTCCAAGAGACGCGTGTATATACGTTTTCCCAGCTTTAAAGAATACCGTTCGTAGCGTTTCACGAACGATTCGGCACGCTCCACTCCCTCGTTCTCGAAGATTCCTCTCACAGTCTACGTACGTATCTGACATATCCGGGTGGGATATATCGATCTCTTTGCGATTCTCTCAACCGTTCCCCGCGTTTCGAATTGAAACTTGTTCAAATTCTGTCTCGGTTCTCTTTCTCGGCGCTCGTTTACGCGGACGAGACGCACGCGGCTGCTTGAAAACTGATTCGAATTGTAATGAAACACGCGCGTACGAGGGGTTATTATCAAACCCCTTTTACGTGAATTTTATCTGAATGTGACGGCGGAGAATAATCGCTCAAAGGGGAAGACGGGCTAAGAAACTCGAAAGAAGCGTAGATTAACACGTGCAAAGGGAGGGATGTAAAGAAGTAGCATGCTCGGTGTGTGAATGAAGGGAAAAAAAATCTCGGTTACAGAGAGCGGGCGAGAAAAAGGGACGCCGAGATGAGATATGAAGTTGAATTCGCGAGATTCTTATTCATGAAATACTTATTTTACAGGGATGGTAAGGAGAGATCTACGTTATTGGCAAATATTTATCACACGACCCATCAAGCAGAAAATTGCTACCCCCCCCCGCTAATTTCATACTTTTCCAAACGCAAATCGTCGGATTAATTAAAAATCGTCGCGTAATAATCTCTCGCGAGCTTGAAATGGAATTCGTTCTCTGCAAGAGAATTTGAAATAAAACTTTCATCTGTTAATTTCAATCAATAGCTAATACTCCGAAGGCTACAATTTAACGTAGAATTTTTCAGTGCGATACAAATTTTCTTTTTCCAGGGCAGAAACTTCTCAAAGATCCCATATTGGATCGCGCGACTAAATTTGGGAATCGCGGAAATTTTAACAAAAGTGAAAAATTTTTGGACGGAAAGGAAAAAAACGGAAGGAAAAAAAAATCGTTAAATGAATTTTGGCTTAGGACAGAATTTCCAACATTTTCTATCATTTTATACTACGTATTTATGCGAAGCGGCACTTTCAACATGAACTTTGATTTATGAAATCAAACAATCGATCAACTCTGAAGTAGCAGTATCAAACACTCAAGTAATATTTATGTAAAATTAAACAAACACAGCCAACTCGTTAATACGAACATTTGACCTTGTCTTTAATACATTATAAAATTATATTCGCACCAAAGAATTTCTTTCGAATTTCCCTCACGATTTATTATCGACGAATGCTTCAGTTCGTATTCCTAGTTTGTATACCTCTATATCCAAGCTCGCGAAAATATTTGAGAAGCCCTGACCTAGGCTACGAGTTCGATCGTGAAGAGCAAAGAACAGCTTGCGATTGTCCTCGTGGGAGGACAATGAGCATACCTGGATCGCGTAGATCTGAACAGCAGCCATTTCTCCTCGCGCGGGTATCGATGATCAGCGACAGGTGAATCGGCCCGAAAGAGTTATGCTCCTCGCAGCGAAAGAGTTCATCGGAACGACGGCGGGGAACGTGATCCCGTCAGGTTCTGTCCAGAGGAAGAGGATCTCGCTGCTGGTGGGGCAGGACGAGGTTGGTCAAGTTGGATCCGTTCCTCGTTGGGATCATTCTAGTAGGCGGTACCTACGTGGCCAGGCCTACCTCTTCTCTGACTCGGGTGCAACAATGGATCTGCAACAATATAAGCATCTCGTTTTCGTCTGGGTCTCGGACTCTCAGAGATTCTGTGCTCTTTCTCTGACGTGCGCGCTGATACATACGTGACAACTAGCCGGGACTAAATATAAATTGACTAGAACTACGAAAATGGTCAAAATGGCCAATTGATAATTTCAGATGTATTATAGAATTATTATTTAGATATATTACAAAATATAGTATATCAATGAAGACTTCAATGATTCTTCGTAAAATATATAAATAAAAGTTATTACAAAGATTTGTGTTATAAAGACTTTTACTAAAATTTTACTAAAATTTTACTAAAGACTTTTACTAAAATTTTATGCTTTAGTCGTCGGTAGTTATAGTGTTAAAATAGCCTTAGTGCCGTGCAATACGCTCAGTTTCAGTTATAGCGCCATCGTCGTCAGTAGTCACATTGAAGCTTCCTCTCCGAATTACCTCCTTTTCACTAAATCACATGAACCTAACCTTAAACTTAACCTAAATCTAACTTTAACTTAACCTTAAACTTAACCTAAATCTAACTTAAACCTAAAGCTGCATAAATAGGCAGCGTTTACTTTATCTGTTTTCATTTACAGGCACTTTTACATCAAGGAAGCGCTATCGCGCCACTATCCAACACGATTTTTTCAATAGTCTGTGGTTAAGCATCATTTGGCTTCGTCATCCGAGCCACGTTTTCCGGTGTGTTATTAGGGAATTTAACGAAAGTAAACGAAAGTCGATTGCTACTTTGTGGTCGGTGTTGGTTCGTCGTGGAAAGGTACAAGTTGTGGAAGCGATGATTGCATTTTAAACTAGAGCATTATCGATCCCGGTGCCTCGAACGCGAATAGATGTCGTCCAGCGAAGGCTTTTTAATTTCACACACATCGGAGTGAAAACGTGTACGAGCAGGATGAAAATAAATCGCGAACGGAAGGAATAAAATAAATATTCAAATCGAAATGTTCTCTTTCGTTATTATGAAATTAGTATATTCGTACGTGACGAGAAACGTACCTGATGATCGCGTACATAGCTAAATATGGATTTACAAAGCGTGTACAATCGCGTACAATTTTCTAACTGGATATCTCTACGCCAAGAGAGTGAGGATCTTCAATTTTTTGACAAACGAAAAGTACATTTAAAAATTATTATTCGCGGAATTATTTACACCAGTCTACGGTACGAATACATAATTACCAGAAAATATATATATATATATATTTACATATATGTGCGAAATTAATTAAATTCCAACTTATAATCACGTTCATATGTTCTTCTTAGAAGCGGAATTAAAGAGAGACTCGTGTTACATAGTGTTTGTAACCGAGCCATGAAAATATTATGAAAACACCCGGTTCGGTTTTTGTTCATTTACGCTTTGTTAAATGAACATCTCATGAATTATAAAAAATTTTTTACCTTTGCGGCCGGGAATTAAGTTTTACATTCACAGCGGCCCGGCTGTATTTTACACTACGTCTGTTCCAACGTTAAAAATAAATAATGGAGCGGTGAAAATAAACAGTCGTGCAATCGCTACGTAAGCATGCGTCGTGGAAAAAACAACAGATACGGAGAACTACAGGCTAAGGAAAAACGTAAAGAGAAACGCCGAATATTATTTTTAATTCATAACTCCATCGGAAAGAGAGGTAGCCGAGGCACATACGCGGGGAGTTTTAAAAAACTGCGACGAGTGTAAAATACCATTTTCTTTGTGTTCCGCGTCCTCTTTTACCCGATGCTTCGCGAAAATGATTAAAAACTATTCTCCCCCTTCCCCTTTCTTTTTTTTTTTTATCTTTTACAGCTTACTAGCTCGTATTATTGTAAGACGACGTTAAGTTAAAGTTAAAGATAAATCGATAGGCAGAGACAAACAAAATTCGTCGTGAGACTCGAGACGTAACAATGACAAATTATCTGCCCTTGTCATTGTTACATTCGCTTTTCAACAGAATCGAGCTAAATAATTTTTTCGACGATCTAAACTTCAACTTAGTATCTCGGTGTAACTTGAATCACGTCTAACATCTCTAATAACAGTTACAAGTAGATACGACGTGTATATCTAATGAAATGATTCGTTTGTTTCTCTTTTTTATTTTTTGATTATCATTTACGTAAACGCGACAGAATTACATTTCTTTCTTTTCTTTTTTTTTTGTTTCTTGTTGCTCCCTTCTTTTTTTTGTTGTAACGAGCATAAATACTAACTGGAAACAGATGTAATTGTGGGACAGATGTATCTCCACGAAATGATGTACCAATGATGTTGACAGCGTAGCGCCGAGAATACGACGATTCTCGTTCATAGCAGCCTCTCGGTAGGGCAACAAGCCTCATTGCCACTTTATTATCGCGAACAGATCTGCCGGGAATAGCCACAAATCACACAGAACTGGTTATCCGGTGCGTCATACACCGAGCTTATGCCCGTGTTTCTCAACGGCATTATCTATGGAAACGGACTGGCCTCTCCTCGACTAGCTGGAACACACGATGGGAAATATTCCCTCGAAACGGCCGAGTGGAACAATCAAGCAATTACCATAATTTCCAATCGTCGTGTCTCGTCGCGAAAAATCTCGAACGCACGCGCGGAGATTTCACAGCATCGCCAGTCTCTCTGTCGAGACTGCTGATTTATCAACCACGAAATTAATTCGGTACGGTCTTGTTTGTCTCTTTTTCTTTTTCCAGGGAGAGCCGTTTCCACGGGACGTACGATGTTATCCAAACGAGGATAATTAATAAACTACTTTGCACTCGTCGTTATTAGCGTATTTCGTGAAAATCGGAGCTTCGTCGGGAGATCTATCTCGATCGCGATTTTTTTCGAAAGGAAGATTCGCGACGGTGCGCGCGGTCGATATCCACCTCCCCGCGCGCGGCGCCCGCGCGTAGATCAGTGCCCGCGACCAGCCCTAAATCACTCCTTATGACAAGAACAGATGTACGCGAACCTGTCCTGTCGCGAATAGTCAGCGCAATAAGGCGGCGGAGGAGGACGGTCGCGCAGGTATCCTATCCGGTAGTCTGGTACGTTCGGCTGGTTACATCGAATCTATGAGAGCGGCGTTATCGTATTGTAGGCTACCAGCCGCTCTCTCCGCTCTCGACCCGTTCGTGTTACGCCGGCTCGCTGTACCGCGCGCCGCACCAGCAAGAATAACGCGACACGTATGTATAAAGACGATGGTATATCTGTATCAATTGTATGCATATGTGGATCCCTTCTCTCTAACCTCTTCCTCCTCTCTCTCTCTCTCTCTTCCTGTTTCACTTTCTTCCATCGCAGCCGTGCTCGCAAGATGCAAAACGCTCCTAGAGCTGCCTACGTATATTTGTCGCGTTCAAACCATTATACGCTTTTATCGTTATTGTTCGTCACCGAAACGCCAGCAGCCCCCCTTTTTCGCCCCGTTGACCAAGGAGAGCCGGGCGAGCTACGCGGGGAAACTAGAGGGCGCTAGAGCAAGAAAGAAAGACGCCGCTTCGAGAGTTGCTGTTTTAACCTCCTGGTTGAAACAGCATGCCTTATGTGATCTTCATTTGAATACGATTATGGATAACGCGATACGCGAAAGAGCTACACCGCGGCATCAAATTTGATATTCAAATGGACGATACGTCTTTTGTTCCTGCGCCCCCCTCCTCTCCTCCGCGCAGCCCCGGCTTCCAGCCTCGATCTGAACCGATCGGAGATTCGACGAACACCGCCAGATCGCTTTTCTTTAAACCCGTGTTTAACGCGCGTGCGTCAGTAGTCCTCCGCGGATACTTGCATACAAGTACAAGTATGTACTAGCTACTTCCTGGAAGATGTACACGCTGTGATTCGAGAGTCGGTCGAAAGATTGGCAATGGAAATTACATGTCACGTATCTCGACGACAGATCAAAACTAAACTTCCAAGTTTCCAAAGCAGATATCGTAACTGTGCGAACATGACGAAAAAAAAAGAAGAAAGACGGTCCGTCGATACGGCGGAGGATTTGCGACGCACAATCCGCCACGAAGATAAAGTAAGAGCGCGATCTTATTTGAAAGTAAGATACGCGATCGGTGACATTTCTATGCCAAATATATCGCACAAAGCGGCGCCGCATCTCCCTGTCATATTAAATATTATTTATGCCCGTTCGTACAAAGATTCCGGGGCCTGCTTACCGGGGCCTGTTCACCGCACGACGACGCACGGAGAGCGTCGTCTGTGTTTTCCATACAAGTACATACCACGCCACGATAAAACCGCCGCGCATGGTGCGCACACCACCCAGCGCATGAAACACAAAGAACGGCCAATCGAAAAACAATATCGATCCATTGTTTCGTCCGTCCAATAAATATCGTAAATATCGGTCTACTGAATTACAGGTCCAATCTCGTTCGCAGATCAGCCGACCTGCGCCGTGTGTTACATCGTAAACTCGCCTCTCCGCCGGAGACTAGCAGCTAGCGCTGCTGATATACCAGGCCCCGACTTTGTTTCTGACGCGAAGAAATCCGCTTTGGATTCTCCATTCTTCAAAATCATCTGCCGATTCTTTGGCAAATTCTATTTAATACTATTTCAAACTCAATGGGCGCTCCGAAATTAATTTCGTAACTTCTGCAACGAGGACTGTGTAAATATATAACGAATAAACGAGCCACCGCGGTTGTTATCAGTTATTATCATTAAACAAAATAATTTTAAGTTAACGTCAGAAGTCGCGGTCATTGTGTGACTAATACGGGTAAATGAGCTTCCACGATTATTATTATTATTATAAGTTTGTAATCATAGAGTGAAATAATTAAAAAGATAATTAAAATAATAGGATGAAAAATAAAAGTAATAACGAGCAATTAATGTTAGAAGATACGAGTCTCTGCGACTATTGTTATTTTTACAAGTTTATGATCATTAAACGAAATTAAATAAGATGACAAGATAAGAAACGAAAAATAACAAGAATGAAAATGATAGGAAATTAATGTCAGAAGACTGTGTGAATGTATGAATATACATTACAGATTTATAACTAATTTTCGTATCAAACGAAAAAATTGAACAATAGCTCATGACAGCCGAAACTTCAACATACAGAAATTAATTAAAAGTAAAAATTGTTAAAGAGTCACAAGGTGCGCGTAATTCTAGCGTTTCAGCGCAAATGTATACCGTTGTCTTGTCGAGTATTGCGTCAATACGAGTACACACGGACGTACATCTTGCCGGCAGAAAAGATTTCCTGAAGCGTACACGTAAAAAAAACGTGCGTACATTGTGGAAGGTCATCGAGAAGTAACATTATATCGCTATTTGTTCTCGTCTACCGAGCTGAGACACGCGTTTCTACTCGAGTTTCCTTGGTTTTTACGTAACTGTCGCGTTCTTCACGGAAACCGCGAGTCGATGATCGCGACCAATTTCAACTTCGATCTTTTTCAACGATCGTTCTTTTCTTACCGATTTCGTCTCCCTTTGAAGAGAATATTGTCGATAAACGCGTAAATCGTGCGACCAGTGGCAGCGAGTTGAAAAAGAAGCGAGGAGCGAAAAAGAACGACGAGTGACAAGTTTAAAACGATTGCAAAATTTACAGACGAATTAAAAGGGCGAATATTTAAGTTTGGCCGACAGTACTGAGAGCGCCATCTCTTGCTGAATATTCGAAGCTGCGATGCGCTGCTCAGTGGCGCTCAACTTAGGCTCACTTAGGCGTGAAATTAAACAATCGTTTCACAAACAGATATATTTCCGATCTTTCAGAGCGAGAACGTTAAGGGAAGAAAATGAATGCAGAAAATGAATTGCTCGCGAAATACACCACAATGCGAATATAAAGAAATTCATTTCCTTTTTCAAAGGATAACAAAATTTCCAAATAGAATTTCAAGTTGATGTTATTATTATTATAAAGTAACGGTAATTAATAAATTGCGTACAAAACGAGCATTTATATCTTCATCTGAATGATACACATTCCCGATCGCGATGATCGGTTCGTTTCGTAGAAATTCGGCAATTTCATTCTCCAAGTAAATTCGGAAGTAACTCTCTAAGCGTCCAATCATTCGACTAAATTTATACCTACAGATCCACAGATATAACCGCTACGTGGAACATATTTTTCCAGACGTCCAACCGGAAATCGGAGACGGAAACGGGAGGCAGTGAACGGCCGAGAAAATTCCGGGGAAAATTTGGAATACGTGACGCGCGCGTTGGACTACGTACGTGGATACGCACTGAATCCGCGAATTTTTCGCGAGTATCCAGCCACAGTATAATCTCGCATCGAGTGGTTGGATAGAGACTCGGAGGAAAAAGAACGACGGGAGTACAGACGGAGAAGCGTACACGCTAAGGGGGTAAGTAGAGAAAGAGAAAGAGAAAGAGAAAGGGTGTATATACGTATGTATCAAAAAGAGAGAGAGAGAGAGAGAGAGAGAGAGAGGAAACACGACCGTAAAGAGAAGGAGAGGGAGGGAGGGAGGCGGAGAGTTAAAGAGGATTGCCGATCCATCCATGAGGGACGATGCAGTCTCTGAATGCGAGATAAAACCTCGCTGATGCCCAGCAGAGCGATCTGCGTGGTGCGAGCAAGAGGGCAGGCCGACCGTCGGGCGGAGAAGAAAGAGAAAAAAATAGAGGGTTAAAGAGAAGAGCGGGCAGAAAGAGGGACAGGAGGAGGAGGGGGGGAGAGGGATTGAAGGGTGAGGAGATCCATTGAATACAGCGGAAGGTAAAACTCGAGGTACCAGATCCGAAGAGACGCTGAAGACTCTTCCAGATCCATATAAATTGTCGTATTGTTGGAAGGCCATGCCGCATACCGATTCGGGATGACACGAAAAATCTACAGGGGGGCAGGGGAGAGCAACGGCGACGATCCTTGTCACTGGTTTCCAACGCCGATCGCCGGAGCCTGTTCCAAACCGATTCTCCCCGACGCGACGCGACGCGTTCCGCGGAGTTTCGAATTCAGCGATCCACCGCGATTCGCGATATCGCACTACCGTTCTTCGTTTCTCTCTTTTCGCCCGCTTTATCGAGGAATTCATGGGTTATTCAGAGGGACTCGTAGCTTTCACGGCGGGAGCGAAGGTGCAGCTATTTAGCTGCCACGAAGCTGAACGCGTTGCTTCTTTCGCTTCTCGAAAGAGAGAAAGAGAACGATAAACTGGCGATAAATTCGATATTTCAATCTTCTATGAAATCTTCTTGCGTTTCGAGGACCGTTTTCCTTGAGAGGACTCGTAATTCTCACTCGGCTTTTCACTCCACTTCCAAAAAACGGAGAAACGAAACGGAAGAGAAAAGGGACGAACGTTTCCAGCTGCCGATAGCGGCGCGAGCGATGGCGAACGATTACCTCGAAGGAAGCGGAGAGATCCGAGGAGCTGACACGCAGGGACGCGCGCGCGCTCACCTTACTGAAAATAACCGGCGCGGATGCAAAGTGGCAAAATTCAAAAGGAGAAGAGGAAGTTTAATCTCCCGGTCTATAAAGGCTCTCTCTCTTTCTCTCGCGCGCATCGGCACACTCGCTCGGGGGAGGATCGAAAGACGCGAGAAAAGAAGAAGACGCGAGAGAGAGAGAGAGAGAAAGAGAGAAAGAGAGGATTTCGCGCGATTCGGCAGCAGACGCTCGCTACGTTTCGAACGCGCATCGGCAGAAAGGAAATCGGCTTAACCGGCAAAAATATACTGATATTTATGAGGGTCGCGACATCAGAGCTAATCTTTCGGAGATAATAATTTATCGGCCACCGGTACGCCAAGGAGGTGTATTTTGACTGAAATCCCTTTTGCCCCTTCTTTCTTCCCTGTCCAGTCTTTCCACGACAGAAACCTCCCCCTCCCCCGCTCGGACGCGATTTCGATGTTACTCGGTCACCGACTCGTATTTCAGTCGACTTCAAAGACTTGGCTGACGGTGCAAACTCCAGCCGGGATGCGACATTTCTTCGACGACAGAGAAGAAAAACCAAAGTCGACGAAAAAGTCGCATCGTTCGAGAACGTTCAGCCAAAAGCCAGTGATAGTTAGTCCATCGATAGCTTATGACGCGAACCATGAGTGTCCATGAGATCTAATAACCTTTTTTTTAGATTCTATTCTTCTGGATCTCATTGGCCCATCAAAAATTTATTGAGAGCAGAGTAATGTCGTTTTTTGACACATTTTTGATACAAAATTTCATTTTATTGAAGAGTTAATACATCTTTAATCTATGATATAATCGTTGCTCGTTATTGACAATATTCTCTCATCTCTCTGACAAACGTTTTATTCCCTTTTTGTAAGATGAGGCTGTTTTTAAGATAAAATATTAATTAAATGTTTATTAAATTTGAAAGAAACGAGATTATCCCCGTTATATTATTTATGAAACAACTTTTATAGTGAAACAATACATGATTGATTAGAAAAATATGTTTATATTAATTAAAAAAAAATGAAAATTTTTAATAAGAACACTGAGAACGCTTGTTTTTTACCACTATAGTTCATCGATATCTGTTTTGATACAAGTAGTGGCAATACGAAGATACTCGTCTAATGTTTTTGTTCTTATTTTATAATAATCTGCTCGCAAATAGTACTCTCCAAAAGGGACATCATGAACGTTCATGGTTAAAATTATTCAAATAATAAAATTCTTGTTCAATTATTTCATTTATTTTATACAGCACAAACCTTCGAGTAGCAATATCGAGTTGAGAAATCATGATCTCGACCTGAACGAAAAAGCAAACTGCAGTCCAATGGAGTACGAATTTGAATTTTCAACTTTCAACTATTCCAGTTGAAGATTAACAAATACCTACTGCGTGTAACACCTGACACAATGAGACACGTTTACCAAAGGATTTAAGATACTTCACTAGAGTGAAATCTCAGTGTTGAAACTTCATTGTTTTACTCGTGAAACATACAAAAATGCAGATTTTCGTGAACATTTTACAGTCTAGTGATTCACTCTGTTTACTGGTCCTTCCAAGTCCCGAAGGAGCTCAACTCAGCTCACGTTACTTACATCAAACCGGAAGAAATATCACCAAACAGATGTGTGTAGATTCTGATCTCTCGCTCAAGCGCCAGCCGATAAATCGACCGGCCGCAGTCTAAAATAACAAACTCCTGGCAAATTCCTCTCGTACGAGTCCTCAATGATTGGAGGAACGTTTCGGAAGCAGCTGTGTTGGGTAGCTTCGCTCGGCTCGGGTTGACCGATTTCCAGCCGAGACATCGGCGAGAGACCTCGGAGACCTCGGTTGATCACGACGAAAGGAAGATCGCGATGAAAAGCGAGCGCGGCGGGGAGACGCGTGTGTGAAAGACCGACACAACGCGCGGCAGATCGAGACGGGGCCGGAATAATAATAGGATCCGAATTCCTCGGTGATACATCGACCGGCGTTTCGTTATTTACGACAGCTCCCCTTAATCCACGCTAGAAACGGGCGAATCGCATTAACGGGAATGGCGAATCCGAAAATCTGTCCTTGCACGGCGTTCCGAGATTGCCGCGAATACGAATCCTGATCACGAATCGCGACCGGATTACCCTTCCTCGTGAGCGCGAGAATGTTAATGCGAGTAAGAATTCCCTCGCGCCTCACGAGGAGAGAGCCGAGCTTTCCTTCTAATCCGATCACAGCAGCCACTGTGTGTTCCTCCTCTTTCTTTCATATTTAGATTTAGACGAATCGATTCGAATCCGCTTGCAATTTGTCACGTATGAAGAAGAAGATGTCGACTACCGTGTGTAACACCACTAAGGCCTGTTCACACCTGTTCGATGGAAAACTGTACTTTAAATTGTTAGAATTTTGCACGAACAAGTCGTATAACCATCCAGTTGGCCTCGTTTTTTTTACAGTATGTAGCAAGTCTAACGTGTAGTTTCGTATATAGATTTAGATATAGATATTTCTTTAAAAGAAGATATACTACCGTATAATATCACAGGTGGAATTCACTGTTCGATGAAAAACTGTTTATACTTTAAACTATTACAATTTTGTAAGAAGAAGTCGTATAGCAATCCAATTGGCCAGTTTTAAAATGTTTTTACATCCTTTCTCTTGTTTCTTTGATATTTAAACAAATTGATAATTTGTCTTGTAGATAGAAGGAGATAATAATAATATAACTTTACGACGAGAGTATATATATATTTTTTTTAAACTGTTTATAACCTCATACAAAGAAGTCATGTATTCGTTTCAAAGTGCTTCTATTTTGACAACCCTGCGTTAGATTCTTTTCAAAGCTGTTTTTACATCATGTGACACGTGGAAAAGCAAGGATACTTTTCTTTTCGGAAATTATAAGTTCAATCCTGAAAGCATCAAACAATTTTCCTCACAATTCACGAAGGTTGAAG
>NIPQ01106645.1:0-16474 GCA_002806875.1 Lepidotrigona ventralis hoosana | reverse complement strand
ACTCTTGTTCCCTCTTTGAAAACTTTGATTTCACGTTTCCATTCAACAAGTGCTTTGTACGCTGAAAACAAGCGGAAAAATAGACGACACTACGAAATCGATAACACTCCGCGATCTAAGAACGTTGAAATTTCCTTCGAAGGAATCTATTTCCTTGCGAAACTTGAAGCTATCGGCAAGACTTGGACCGGCATTTAAGTTAGTCGGTTAACAAACTGATAACTGCACCCGAACCCGAACGGAAGTCGGCATATCGAACTGCTTGATNCGAACGGAAGTCGGCATATCGAACTGCTTGATGAAACTTGGGGATGGTGAACTTTATCGACGAGAGATAAAGTTCACCGAGGCAAATTCAGCTACTCGACTTGGCACGATCTTGAGAAATTTTGTAGTCCACGAAGCTACGAAACAACTTGTTCGAGTGTAGCAAATATGAACGTTTCGATGAATCGATTCTTGTATCTCGTATGATAGTACGTCACAGTCTATTTGTTATTCAAAATGGCATTTATTCTTATATTCCTAATAGCAAATTCCGAGCATCCGCTTTTCTTGGTGAATCTTCCAAGGTACAAAAAAAAATCAAACGTTTAGATAGAAAACTGGGATAATCTTCCACCAAGTAATCCGCTTCGAGACAAGAGAAGCGTTTCAAAATATAAGACAACGTATTTCTCTTTATGAATGCAATCGTCTTGCTCTTGTTAATATTTATCAGTCGGCGGCAACCGTCAGAAAATGTCCTGGCACAGAGTCAGAATAGTTTAAATGTTTGTTACGAAGGAGAATACTTCCTAGTGGGATATTCAAAACATATTTTGTAAACTTTAACAAGATCGTAAGGAGTTTCACGTTGGCCCAAATCTTTCAATCTATCGGCCTCGATGTCCAAGCTACAGTATGTTCCACTGACTGCACTTGGTATTGTATGAATTGAAGCACTGTATGCACGACACAATTCGAGAATCTCGACTCAACTTGCATCGTGATCGCGAAAGATCGTCTTATTGCGTGCTTCGAAGAAATCGATCGTTTTTTGCTCCATCGAGAAGCTTAATGCGTTTCTCGGCCGTTCTATCCTTCTTTCATATATAGATATATAACTCATTAGATATATAGTTCTCGCGAACAGGCTCCGTTTCTCGAAAGATCATTTAAGATCTCACAGAGTGACTCGCGAAAACGTCTCGAATTATTCGTGGATTTTCATCGTCAAATATATAGAGCTTCTTAAAATTACATTTCGAGGCAATCGACGAAAGTAGACTAATTTAAAATAATATTCTGCGATCAGTGATTTATCGTTTGTTGCGCAGTGAAAAGTTTCTTCTTCCATCGAAAGCTAACTTTAGCCTTGGAAAATCAAGGAAAAGAATAGTAGGACGTTTAAAGAAAAAACTGTTTCACCTCCAGGGCGACTGTATATCTTGGTAAGTTAAATAAGTGGGATGGAAGGCGCCGGTGATTAACTGGAAAGAAAATGAAAACAAAAAAGAAGGAACCTTTTGTGATAGTTCAACGATGATTAATATTCATCGAGGCTCATCGGTGTGCAACTTGTGGAAACTCGTTACAAATTAATTAGACCACTCAAGTGCCAGTAGCTCGAGATTTATTATTATATCTAATATTTATTATTATCCAACTTCGAAACATTCGTTCGAACTTCCACATTTGGCTGAAAAAACAATACCCATTTCGAATCAGTCTAATCGTGCAGCGACATAAATGGTAGGTATATCACTGTGCAAGAAGATTCATTCTGTAGCGACGAAACTGGCACTCTCGAATCTGGATTAAACGATTTTGTCGATGTCAATCAACCATTTGTGAATATCCGCTTAGCAATTGTTCCCTTAAAAAAGCCGAAAAACGTTGACTGGCCATTTACTATCGTTGAAATTCGCTGACCGTAGCAAGAAATTACGATCGCATCAAATTTTTCTCTATCGTCCTGGGTCGCGCGATTTTTCGATTTGTGTCGATCGCCTCGAATAATTTGGTTGATATTGCCAGCCGCCAATACCCAAGCGAAATTGAAAAAAAAGGAATATTATACACGGACAGGATGAATATGATTGATCTACTCGCGAATGATATAATTGAAAGTGGTGAGCACAAGAGTCGAGATTTATGATTTCCTTTTAGGAAGCTCTTTATTTTTCATTAGCCGGATAAAATACCGTCTTACACGAATACAAGATTCATTTTCTTGCTCATGGCATAGAGAGAATGCGAATTTTTCGTGATAACTAGTCAACTTTTTCACGAACGAGTACTCGTTGCACGAAATATTTTCCCTAGACTATCGAATACCACGAACATGTGGAAGTTAATGCTATAAAACATAATGAAGTATTCATTGTCTGTCCGGATTAATTTATTACTCGGATCAACAGACTTCTGACGATAACTATGAAATTCGCTAGTTATTAATGCGCAAATGGAAATTGTTACGTCATACCCGATCGTTCCTACAATATTTAATATTTGTTCGGATAGAAAGTCAAAATCCGTAAAGAGGATAAAACGAGATTCAATTGCTATCGAATATAAATTTCTGCAATTTTACAGGTGGGATGAAACTTTTTACAAGTATCTTACATGAAATGCAAGTTTGACTCACACGACAAACATTTCGGTAGATTTTACAGGTAATTAGTCTTAGGAAAACGTTTTCTATTTAGATTCACTCCGTAGAGATTACATGCTAAGTTTGAACGTACAAGATAGAGGCTTTTGGAGATTGCCGCGCTAAGTTTGCAAGTAATGCTCGACAAATCGATTGTCTCTAGTGAAACGTGAACTTTCGACGATATTTCCAATTAATACATTTTCTAAATATATCACTATTCATCTGACTTACTTTTACAGATGTGGTTTTTTATTTATTTAAACCGTACGTGTGTATTACACACCCACTGACGTGTTACGTTTTGTTCATTTAAACTGTACGTAAGGACGAACTTGTATTCAAACTACTGGACAGTCATTTCTTTTTCCCATATGACGTTCTCGACACGGGTCACGTATCAAGTATCATTCATGAAAAGAATTTTTGTATCTTTTTTATTCACCTCGTGTTTAAAAAAGCGAAATATCCCATCACGTGATCGCGGAAGGATGGTTAGATACCTGATAAAGTCTGCTCTCGTTTTCCCAAGTGCTCTTATTTTTCCGCTGCTTTCGTTAGTAGTGCATATTGGACTTTCTTTAAACTCTCAAAGAAGAAAGAGGTATATCCACCGAGTTTCTCTCTTCGAAGAGAATATTTTTTTATAAACGATGATTTATCTTGTACTGGTGAAATAATGGGTAGGAACAATTCAACTGATTCCTCTTGAACGAAAATGAAATCATGACTCCCGGGGTTACTTTTTTAATTCCATCGAGATATCGTTTCCATTTGTACCCGGATGCAAGAGGCGCCACTGAAGGAGAGTCGGTAAAAAGCTTAACTAAATTTTTCTTCGCGTTATATCTTCCAGGATTTATTACAAGACTTTCGCGTGGGAAATGAAACGTTTGTGGTTTTTTCTACCACTCGTTTTTTTTCTTTCTGTAAAGCAAGAACCTTAAAAAACCAATCGTAAAAAGAAAATAATTACGCCGCCTATATCCTAGGAAACGTTGCATCCGATTTCACCGAGCAAATGTATTCAGGTTTCTTATGCAAATTGTCATACAAGAATCCAATGGAACTAAATCCTTACTAACGTTACCAACCCCTACAGGTTACTTCAATGATTTCGCCAACCCCTGCCATAGTTTTCTGCTCTTTTTCCTATCCATTGTAAAACGAGGAATGTATATTCTGAACGGATCGATCGTTTTACCGAGCTTCGATGCATTTATCTGAGAATTTATCATGCTGTCGTGCTACGCAGATTTGCCTATTCAAACAGCGCGAAACAAAAAAAAAAGCCGGCATCACGCCCAATAGCTTTGCGAACAATCGAAAGAAAGACGTAAACGAAAAACCGGGATATCCACAGAGGAAAAACACCCAGCTATATTTTACAAGAGAACTTCCAAGGCTAAGACTCGCCATGTTTTCCAACTACTATTTTTTCACTGTACCGTGATCGAATTTTTACATCTATATTTGTTTGCCTTTAATTTCATATCGGATCTCTCCATAGTATTTGAAAAGTATATTAATCAAAAAACGATTAAAAGAAAAAGTGGGAAAAGATATTTGCACATTGCTTATTACAATATTTACTTTTATATACATTTACATTTAATTAGATAAAAATGTATTAAATTTCGAATCGTTTGGTAGTATCTTCATACGACTTTGAAAATTCGACACTTATAAATAATTTTTTATAAATAAAAATTATTATAAATAAAACTTTTATAAATAAAAGTTATTTATCGAACTTTTAGCCTTTATTTATCGAGATTGTGCTATGTGAAAAAATAAGTGAAAAATGTAAAATAAAATTTTTTCATTCAAAGTTTTACTTTTAAAAAAATAAACTTTGTGTTTGTTGCGTTTCGTTAAAAGTTGCCTTGATACGCATGTCCGGATAAATTTTCAAACTTATTTTTCGTAAAATAATCTCTTGTTAATTATTTTTTTTATGTCACATCTGAAATTAGCTAAATTCAAATGAACTTAATAAATTTTCAAACTCGATATTTTCGAAAACAGAGCATCATGTGGAAAAATTTTCTTCTTCTTTCTTGATTTATTTTTACATATAGAATCACACCCTAGTTATGTCGATGTGAAATCACGATTTCACAAACATCCTATATATAATTTCTTTTTTGTTTTAAATTAACTTTATATATTGACATTTTAACACTGTTGTAAGAGTTTAGTTTATATTTTTGAACAGATATTTGAGAGTAGAAATATAGATGTTGCGAGCATTTGTTTGATTAGCATTACTTGAAGAAACAGGATAAATATAAAAAAGAAAGCAGATTGGGATTTTTATATAATTTTTTCATTTTATTAATGATAAGAAGAAAACTAAGAAGATCAAACAATTTCATATTCAGCTAGAGTTCAGATATTAATTTTAAGAGTAATATGTTTTCCAAATTAATTTCAAATGCTCGTTCTGAGGGATAAACTTTGAAGCACTAAATATCCATTTCACACTAATTTGTGCAGCGAAAACACTGTAAACTTCTAGTATCAGTGACTTAGAAACAATTTTTCATTAGTCCAGTATTCTAGTATATTATTTAAATCAATTCATTTTCATTTTCACAGAATAATTCAAAGTTCACTTCAGATCAGAATAAATGTTGCTGTCTAACTAGAACTTTTCTCTACTTTCAAGGGAATAAATGTTTCTCACTTGCACAAAAATATGTAGAATTAAATTTTTAGATATGCTTTATTATGCAACAATTTTCTCTGAACATAAAAAAATAATAGTCCTGAAAGTCAAGGCTGTATAGCCATTTCATAATTAATTTAAAATTTCATTCCATCCCTGGGGAGAAACAGATAAAACAGATGAATCCTTCATTATAAAATAAAGATACAGTAGTGCAATAAAGATACAGTATTTAAGCGTCCGCAGTAAGAGACAGAGAGCAAGCGCTTAAGTGGAGAGATGTATTTTGCGAATTGTGCCGAATATCACGTATTATTCGTTTTATATTACATTTCACGCAGTTTTTGGCACGTCGCACGTTAAGGTAGCGTAGAGTGAGGTCTCAATTTTAAGAATTGGTAAGAATAGTGATGGATGTTCAAATGGGCACTACTGTATACATATAAAACGCTTTTTATAGTAGCCACCAACGAATTTCATTAAATTCAACAGAAAAGTTATTACAGTCCATTACTCTTGTTATAATCTTTTTATAATCACATACGTGAAAAAATATACGATATAATTGCTACTCCAAACGGTTCATCCATCCTGATTTCATGATTTCCTTTTTTTTTCTTTGAGCTATGTAACACGCAAACATGTTTGATCGCATTTCGTTTTTGAAAGATTTCGTTTCGGGTTGATTCATTAATCCGACGCTGTTGGCAAATTCGCAGTTTGTGTACAGCTTATTTTCCTCGTCAGAGTAACCTACCGACGAATCTGCTCGTTCAGCCTGGTACGTGCAGATACACTGCGAAACATGTGCAGCCTGTAAGTACAGCAGGATTCGTATCGACAGTGAACAGATTGCGCTGTATTTTACGTGGCTACCCCGCCATTTCGATTCGTGGTCCTAGCTCCTGGAAAAGCTGATAACGTAGCACGATCAATTGCCGTTGACACACCGACACTGGGGAATCAAATGGAACAACTAACTCCTGACTAAAATCATCCAGACAGATTTTAAAGAAGCCTTCACTTTTTGACGCAAGTTACAGCACAGGAGCGAGCTAAGCACGTGTTATGCGATATTATATAATTATAAATTTTGAAAAGTCAATAGACGTATCAATTCTTGATGAACGATATATGATATCACCGAGTGTTTTACTGCGAAAATGCTATACAGATAAACAATTCCGGCAAAAAATTGTTGGTCTTTTGCTTGGGAAAAATAAAAAACAATTCTGTTCAAAAAATATTGGATCGCCATGCACGGTTGAACTTTCATAATCCTCTCATTTCTAAACAGAAATGAAATCGAGAATTTCAGTCCGGAAAACAAGAGAAAGTTTGAAAATGGATTCAACCATGCGAGCTCCCCTAGTGGTTAAAGTACGATGCGTGAGAATGCGAATGAGAAGGTACGAATGGTTAACGTAGCATTTAAATACCTCCGTTACCTTTGCCGAGATTCATATTTCATAATTTACCAAGTACTGTGAGACGTATTATTTCGAGGAATAATGGCTAGAAAATTATTAAGTTATATATAAATATAAAAAACGTTCATAATTTACGTTATATTCAAGTGGTAATAAAATCAACTGTAATCAACTATCTCAGTCAGGATAAATTTTCATTTATACAGAGACATAAGTACGTGTTACATGCTATAGGCAGTCGATTGAGAAATGATTCTACACGCAAAAATGAATTGAAAAAAAAAGAATAAAATTTTTTTATCTGAAAATTTACGAAGTAAATCACGTGTGTATATACGTGCACTCAACTTCTCTAACTTCATCACCTCACTAATATACTTTTCTTTTGTTTCATACTTGTAAGCATAGTATAAACATAAATCTAAATTATCTTACATACAAAAGATAATATATTTCGTTTACAATATTTTTAATTTTTTTATTTTTTTTTTCGTGAATTGTTGGAAATGTAATCCACGCAAATGTATACAAAATTCAGCTCTTCCAACTATTACAAACTTTTGTAAGGTTGTTCGGCAACTTCAAGTAGCGCGCTGATTTATGGCATAGTCAAGAACTCACGCTTGAAGGAAAAAACCAGCAAGAAAACTAAGGCCTTGCTGGCTCATTACAGCTAGGGAGCTTTATTACCCGCAGATTACGTTAGTAACCATAAAACATCCTTTTAATGGAAGTTCCTCTCAATGAAAATGGAAAATATTTAAATAAAACGCATTCCGCGCGAAGTTGACAAATGATCTCAACAATTTAGTCTCACTTTGAGTCTCAAAAATTTTCGAAAGACACGAGCCGATGGAAAGGAAGAATTTCTTCCCTAATTTTCCATCGTCTCAGGATAGTAAAGAACTCGTCTGACACTAATAAGGGATAGTTTGCTTACAGGAAGGAAACCGTTTGACCTCCAATCGATATAGATTAGGCCTCCTGGGTATTCTGCGACAGTCTGAGAGTAACACTGCGTTCAAATCAAAGCGACAATTTTCTAAGCAGTTTAGTCTGCTAATGCATTGCGATCTTCGATTTTATGTGTCGTAATAAATCAGTACATTGCGCGCAAATCGACCATGAGATTCAATGATAAGTTCCTTGATACTGAAAATTGTCCTTGTGAATAACGATATAAATTTATAAATGATGATTGATTCGTTCTGGCGATGATAATTTTCAAAAGCAATTAAGTTATATTGAAGGAATTTTATGAAGTAGAGAGGAAACGCGCGTTTCAATAGCATACTGCTTGCCGTGGACCATGAGACATCTTCTCGATAGAACTGGAAAATATTTAAACAAAGCGCAGTTCGTACAAAGTTGACAAATAATGTGACTTGTTCTCATCTTAAGGCCCGAAAACCTTCGAAGTCGAAGGAAAGAGAAACGAGAATGTCTTCTTCAATTTCCCTTCCCTATTTTCTTCCCCCAAGATAATAAACCTCGTCTGACACTGGTAAAAGATAGTTCGCTTACCGGGAAGAAATCGTTTGACTTCTAATCGATACAGATCGTTTCTTGAGCACTCTCCGACAATCGGAGAGTAACATTGCATTTCAAATCAAAAGGACACTCCCTTAGTTAGCGCGCAGTAAGTAAAATCACGATCTACCTTCGATTTTATGTATCGTAATGAATCAGTAAATCGCGCGCGAACATTGGTTCTTCGAACCGGATTAACTGTGTCAAGTACAAACTTCCATGGACTGAACATTAGCTGGATCAACTGTGTCAAATGGACACACAGTGAGTTGAACATTGATCCTTCGAGTCGGATACAACACATCGCGCGCGATCATTGGTGCTTTGAGCCGGATACAGAATGCTATATCGCGCGTAAACTAAAGCTATTCTGTATTTTCAATAAAGAGGATTCTTTCTTTACATAAAAATCTTTATGTCTAATACTGATATTACTGTTATTATTTTGCTTCATTACTACGTATGCTATGTCGCTGAATGTCAACAGACTTGTCATGGATTTTTTCCTCACAGTATGTAATTATATTATCTGCTACAAAACATCTAGTAGGTATTCAAATTGCATTTCGCTGTCCACTGAACAGAATTCTGCTCTTTTACATTCAGTGACAAAATATATGTAATAGTAAAATAAGGTTATAAGAATAATATCAGTATTAGAGTGATGATTAGTTGAAGATTTTTGTTACATTAAAAATGATTTTCTTAACGAATTGTTACATCATTGATTTTATCTCAATGTTACGTCCAAAAGATATAGAAGAAAATTTTTAATATTTTTACACACGTTTGAATTTTTACAGTTTTTGAGAGAAAAAAAGTAAAAAGTTACATGGTGCTACTTAAAAGAACTAAAATAATCTTAATTTAAAAAATAATAATAATTTCACAATTTTCATTCCTGACATTTATTGATGTTCAAGCACTGATAATTTTTTATTTGAACCATTTTTTCGTCAGATTATCGAAATAGATTGAAAAATTGTGATAACCAGGGAGACGCTGAGCACTATATATCATACATGATATTCCACGTGATATGATAAGTACGATTTTTTCGATAGATACAGTGAAGAGGATAATCGTGACAATGAAAAATTTAAATTTATGTAACTTTGTAAAAAAAAATTTCATTTTGAAGCCTTTGCTTTGATAATTATAAGTTCATTCTTTTTTTGAAGATGATTTTACATCATGAGACAGTGGGTGAGAAAATTAGGATACTTTTTTTTCTCGAAATTGTAAAAATTCAAACATATTAAAAAATTAAAAACATTGAAAAAGAATTTTTATATAAATCTACCTTAAAGATTAAAGTCTCTCCTTTACGATAACTTTTTAAAATTTTTTTTTATGATTTTTTTCACTGTTTTATTGAATATTAAGATTAAGTGATAAAAATTCGAACATTTCGTCATTTAACCCTGTTTCAAATTCGATAAAATGATGAAAAAAAAATCATGCATCACGAATTTTAAGAAATTGTTGTAAAGAGAAAATTTCAATCTCCTCGACTTCATAGTGAATTTAGTTACGAAAAAAATTTTTTAATGTTTTTAACATTAAAAAATTGTTTGCACGCGTTTAAATTTTTACAATTTTCGAAAAAAGAATTTCCTCACTTTCCCACTCGCTATACGTAAATCGTTGATGTAAAATCATCTTCGAAAAGAACAAACACACGAGACTATAAAACTACTGCAATGGAATCTAATTTAGGAGAAAGGATTACTATCATTGTCCAAAATATTCGACTCTAATATGATATAGTATAATATCAATAAACACCTCAAAACACGGCTGTGCGACTAAGTATATTAAAATTATTTTGATGAATCGGGAATGACAAAAGAATTAGATACGGCATAAATCTTGTCAATCATCTGAGATTCGCACTGTTTCACGGTATCGTGTCCGGTTTGCGATATTTAATTCAATCCTTTCATGAATCTGCTTGCTGTCAGAAATACGATCCATGTGTCGCGGGAAGGTGTGAAAATCTGGCAGCAGAGAAAGCTGCGAGTCGCGATGGCAACGCAATATGTATGGTAATGACGACAAGAACGAAAATTGTCTGCTGATTCCCTTGTACCAGCTGGTTTTTCATCGTTCAGCCTCGATTGTCGACAATCCACAGAATTACCCTATTGCCACTGTAATTTTTGCCTAAAGGTTCCCCGTTGGAACGTGAATAACTTCAATCCGATCGATTTTCCGTATCCATGTAAACGAGAATTCGATCGTTCATTGTTATCCGTAGTAAGCTTCTACGGGAAAACATCTGGTTCTCTTGATTGAATACCATTCGCGGTAATTGGATTTGAAAGTGAGGCAACGCGAAAAATAGCTGCGAAAAGTAATGAAGGAAAGAAGGGAATGATCATTCACGCAACGGAAATATTCTTCATCGGCAACCCAGGATTATCGACGATTCGGAAAAAAAAGAGCATCTCGTAATGGAATTTCTCAGGCAAGAAGGGAGGCTAGACAGCATAGAGTAATATCCCGATAATGAAATTCCCAAGAAAATTAATTAATCGAACTTGAGACATCCGTCCACTTAATACTCGACTGCTGTCGCATTTACAGCCATCAATTATGTAATGGAATGGTGATCGATACGAAAGACGGTTCTCTAAAATGAAGTTTTCTTCCCGTCGTGATTTGAAGCAACTGTTCTCAATACTGGACGTGAATTTCTTGAACAACCACACGGAACTCAATCACTTCTACTCCGAAATTAACTCATTTCTCGTTGAAAAGAATTTAATCTGGAGAAAGGAAGAACAGAAATTAAATTTGAATTTGATCTTGTTGAAACGATTCTCTGTTTAATTTTGTCGATTCAGGACGAATAAGACTAGACTCCCGTAGATTGAAACAGACTAAAAAATCTATATCGATTCTATATCGATTTCGTTCAATTTCAACGATAGCAAATGATTGTTCCTTTTTTAAATTTAAACGGGTTAAAGACATATTAGGAGTAGATAAAAAATGAATTATCAACGTGAAGCGGTGACATCAAGGAATTTTCTCTCTTTCTCTGTTTCGGGTGGCGTCCATTTCTGCGACGAAAGAAGATTCTCTGGTTTGGCAGCAACTCCTTGAGATTAGAGATGGTCAGAAGGAAGCAGAAGAGGAAGAAGGAGAAAAGATAAAATCAAGGTTAACCTGCGAGTCGTGTTCCTACCAGACCACTTACCAAGCTTTCTTTTCGAAGCTCGTTCCTTCTCTGACCGCACATTTTGCACTTTCCTTCCCGTTATTTCCTCTCGATAGCTTTTACACTCCGTCTAGGATCCTTATTCGGTCGATTGTCTAAAAAAAGAGCACAATCTATCTTGGTTTCTGAAAATTTTCAGCAAAAAAAAAAAAAAGAAAACGTAAAATAGACCGTCAGTTTTGATATTCAGTTCTGTTCGGCTGGAATTCACGAGTTAAAAGTTTAAATTAACTATCTCGCGCAGTCTGCTGATGTATCATCGACTATTTATAACAATTCCCGAATTATTTTTCACATCTTTTTTCTACGATATTACGATGTTTGAGCATAGTAGGAACAATAAATTCTCATCGTAATTTATAGTAAAATAGTTAATATAAAAACGAACTCTACGAACTTAATCGCACGAAGATTTGTCGAATCCCTCCGAAACAATTTAAATGTTTGACTACTTAGCATTCCACCGCATCGAAGCTAGAGAAGCGAAATTGAGGCGAAAACTATGTAACATAGAGAACAATTCTCCTTTCGTTTCTAGCAAGATAAATGTTAATTCATCGAGTTCCTGTTCACATTTATGATCGAAGGATTTTTAAACAGCGTTGGCCTCAGACTGATCGCATCGATCGTTCTACATTCATTCATCAAACACGAACGTATATTTTTAAATCTTCCTTGTTCAAATTGTCCTTTTATTTCAGCAATGCGAAATAATCGAGACATCCATTATTCTCGTTTAATGAGCCTGAAGAGAAGCCAGAATGTAACAACTGGAAAATCCGTTTGGTGGTCTCTGCCGGCGTTTGAGAAATGTTTCTGCTATGGAAATCATGTGTTTCACTAACGGCCAGATCCTCACGATTATAACGCTTCGTTATCGTGCCACCGTATCGGGCATTTCATTTTATTACGTTGGAAACTCGTTTACGAGAATTCATTCAGAAGGTGGAGAAAGTCTAATGTAAGGAATGAAACTGCCCGGTAAAGTTTCACCCTTTCCTTCCGTTGAGGCTCTAAGAATTCTGAATATTAATATCCTGCCCGAGATGGAAGATCCGAGAGCCAATGAGGGAGGAGGAATGAATGGTAAAGCGCTGTAAGACTGGAAATTAAAACGAAAAGACAATGAAGAAAAAGACGAAGATTCTGACAACATAAGAGTAGAAATCCTCGAATTTTAACGCTTCTTTCAATCTACAATTTCATATAGCTGAAAAATATCGTGCGCACAAGCATCTTTTCCTTCGTTATGCTTTTCCATCGTTCCCGCCATTTCAACGATCGAATACACACCTTTCTACTGTAGATAGAGTAAAGATAAGTGTGCTCGTTCTTCCCACTCATGATCCGGAGTTGCCGACGATGTTAAAGATAGGAAGATAGTGTTTGATATTTCAGAGCGGATTGCGACTGGATCGTTTTGATAAATAATGGTATTAAATAAACAATACTAAAATACAATCGAAATTAACGGAGTCTTGTGCGAGCGATAATAAGACAGAAAACCAGAAGAACCTCTTTCTGAGAATTTATTTAATTGTGCAATTTATTTAATTCTACAGCGGATTTATAATCAAAAGAAAATCCTATTCGATATGTAGATGAATGATTCAATAGTATGTATAAGTATGTATATTCAATAGAGTATTAATTTTAAATCGGTCGTCTAAATTATTCCGGCTATTAAGCTGAAGTTAATAAAAAAAAAATCCTGTGATTTTTGTCAAATCGTTTTGACGTTTCGTCATTTTGACAATTGTTAGTATATAGTATGTTGACAATTTTTAGTACGTTAATATCGATTTTTTTATAACGAGACGTTATAAAATGTTATCAAGAAAAGTTTGATAGTTCACATAATCGTGAAAAGATGATGAACAAAGCAAATCAAAAATAAATAGAAAACGAAAGCAGTAATACGACTTTATTCTATGAGACAGGAAATAATTTTGGATATTATATTTATAGTGAATCGTAGTGAATCTTGTAGAAAAACTTACCACTTACAGCCTATAGAAGTCAATGCTCTCAACAGAAATCAAGGAAATTGATTTCCCAACGAACAAAGAGATTCAGGTCATAAAACGAGGATCGTAAACGAAGATACAGGATTGAAGAATAATTAAACTCGAGGCGAGAAACAACTGGCTGAAAACTATTTCAGGGAAACTTGATTCCAAGAAGCGCGGCAACACACACTGTGCAGGCAAACGATTATTATTCGATTAAAAAACACATCTTTGCGGTTTTAATTCTATATAAATGCAAATGCAACTCGCAATATGGAAATTAAAAAGTCCTAACGTGAAAGCGTTTTGTATCGTCGATCGAGATTATTAAGAAGACAGGTTACAAAACCCGATTCAATTTTCGCAACATTAAATCGGTAATGTTTGATGACGCGTACATGATCGACCAAACGAATCAATTGTTGTCCAACGGGCAAAAATGTCGAAAAATTGAAGCCATTTCTTCCATGGAAATTTAACGAACAATTTAGTCGCGCGCGTAGTTTCCAGATTGACTAACAGCAACACAAGCTGAATATATTTCTCGGTCTCTCGATTTTTTAAATAAATTTATACTGGCACGCTGAATATACAACGATGAACAAAGGGGTGAGGGGGGGAAGCTTTCGAAAGATTCATCGGTTCGGATATTAATTTTGTAAAATAAATCGGATAAACTTCATTCTTCATTCTTTATCCTTTTTCTTCTTTGTCCCTTATCATCTCTATCCTATGTGTAAACATTTTCGGCACGAACTTATCAAACGCGTGATTCACGCTCGTTAAGAATAATCCCACTATTTTTTATTAAATATGAAATTAATATTCATATACTGAAAAAAAGAAAGATATTCTTGAATATGCCGTCCATCTGCAATAACACGTATTATCTCTGATATCCCACATGGTCGACCATTTTGAAGAGGAAAACCAGAACGACACTAGAATGCTAATCTAGCTGATATTCCGTTCGCTGAAGGAGAAAATCCCAAAGCTCCAGGAAATAAGAGAAGTTCCTTAATGTTAAATCGATGGTTGAAGCAGTCGAGACAGTTGCCAGCAAACGCCGAAAAGAATGCAATATCCCTTTGCTGTATGGCGTATTGCCACATATCGTGGCCTTGGATTTCTCACAATATGCAAGCACATGTACAATTGCTGAAATATTAAACTACTTACTACAGTATTAAAAGGGAAACGAAAAGACATATAATGTCATCGGAGTCATTGGAACTAACGTGAAAAATCATTCTGAGGAGAAACTGTTCAAGAAATCAGAAGAGTAGAAATTCCGCAATTTGCTTGCATTAAGCGTTTCTCTTGGATGACATATTTCACGCACAAGGGATCAAATGGTACCTAGCTTTAAGCATCGAATAGCTAGCGACCAAGGCAGAATACATCGACAGGCTTTCATGGCTGAGAGCGTGTAAATAGGCTCGTGTGGTATCGTATGGAAATGGAAAGAGTAGTAGAAATTAACATAAAATCTGTTCGAATTAGATCCTCTGCGAAGGCTTAAATATTCTCGTGAAAAGGAAATTTTATAACGTGCACGATGAATTTCCGCCGAAAAGCAAAAAGCGATCGTAACAATTCCCGCATAAAGGAACATCGACGGTCAGGATTTATTACCGCAGAAACGAGTGGAAGTAAAACTTCTTATTGGAGTCACATTTAATTAAAGCGTTCTCGCATGATTCGCGTGAATTCACAGAAGTGCAATTTATGTAGCTGCATGGCGGCCCACGAATTTTAATAAAATTCCTGTTTCTTTTGCTCGTGTTTTCACGCACTTTGCGGCAAGCTGCGTATTTCATTTTGAATGGCCTGCTACTGTTCTCCTCGACGTTCGCATATTTGCATACCCGTAATTCCGTGACGATTCTGGCAGAGAAGTTGCGTTTTAAACTTCGAGACTGTACGATTGCGCAACACGTCCTTCGCGGCTCATTTTCACCAGCGTCTATTGAAACGGTAAAACGCTCGCGACTTGGATAAGATGGTCACGTCGATTTTCTAGCTTCGCGAGCAACATTTCGCCCCGTTGTCCATCGACCGTCCAATTATCGACTTCGTGTCCAAGCCAGAGATTTTGAAGCGTTCCAAGAGACAGCCACGTCGAACAAGGTACGAAAGTTCCCGCGTTATCTGAAATCTCATTTCAGTGTATCGCTTCTTCTGCTATTTCGTCGCGTGAATCGCCGCTATAATTACAAGAAGTGAAAGGAAGTTCTTTTTCGATGGACAATGGACAACAGGAAAGCCGTGTAAATCGTTATTATTGTCGCGCGCGAGTCGCATACTCAAACGGAACGATTACGCTTGATAGTTGTACAAATTGCTCTACAAACATAACTGCAATTATACGTTCACGCCTATTCTATCGGTGTTTTTTGTATAAATGCACGTCGATTGGCTTGCACGTTCATCGTGGAACTCCCGTAGGTATCGCAAAGACAGCTTACAATTCAATTATATCAAGCTATACGTTCTCACGTGGCGTGTTGGCTTAATGCTTTCTCGCTGCGGATAATTAAATTAACGAACTAATAAAAGCAAGACGTGCCCAAACCCATGAGAATCACGATAGCTTCATCCACCCATTAAAATCAACTTTCCAAACTTTTCTAATAAATTCCGTAAATTTTTAATACGTCCGTTTGTTACGGAATTTCGAATGTTGCCCTGATTTATGACCCGGCGACAGACTCACGCTATATTTTTTAAGAGAAAACTTAGCACAGCAGGAGTAAGGACTTGTTGGCTCATTAAAGCCAGAGAATCGGATTACCCGTTATATCGATGCGCGTTTCAATAACGTACATACAGCATGCCATGAGCCATGATACAGCTTTTCAATGAAACCTCCTCTCAATGGAAGTAGAAGAATTTAAAACAAAGGAATCCACGCAGAATTAACAAACGATTATTATTAACAATTTGCCGCAACCTTGAGGCCCAAAAACCTTT
>NIPQ01106637.1:0-16428 GCA_002806875.1 Lepidotrigona ventralis hoosana | reverse complement strand
GAAGGGGATGAAGAACGCGACCGAATTCGGGGATAAACCGAAACCGAATTGCGAATTTTTGGGACGCGGTGGGGCTGCGTCAAGATTTTTTTTTTGACAGTGAGCGATGAACGGTTTTTCGAGATGGACGTGTATGAATATATGGCATTTAGAGATCGTTAAGGCCAAGAGTAGTAAGTCAGGAATTTAACCACTTGGAAAATTTCGATGGGGGGTCTGGTCCCCCCTGAGTCTCCCAAAAGAACTGATGTGCGACGAGAATGGTCAGACGCAAGCTCAAGGTTTCAAAGACTGACTGACCTTATTTTCTGGGCTACAGTTACATTATCATGCCATTATCACAGTTTTGAAATTAGTGGGGTTGCTCGTGACACACAGCAATGGGATCGTTTTTCAGAAGACGATCGTTCTTAGAAATGCTGGCCCATTCTCACGGGCTGCGATGAGACATTTTGGAAACTGTTCCCCATACTTTTTATGTGTGTCTTAACACATCCCCCGCTCTATAATTCTTCTTTTAAAAAGGGGTGATCCAAGAAATCACTTTAAAAAAGGAAGGACTTTGTTTGTTTATCAGAGAGTCAAGACAGTTATAGTATTTTACATCAGTAGTTGCAATAATTACCACGCAGTTAATCAATTAGTTAAGAAATTAACAATAAATCAAGATCCATCATAGTTGTTCATTTCGCACATCAGTGGTCCTTCGAATCCCACCGGTCGTTTTGTTGATTTCCAGGGATTAGCGATTTTCGGAAGATTGTAGAATCTTCTTGAAATTAACCGTGTGTCGTTGATCCTCCGCGAGAATGAGGTTTCGTCTCTCCACGTCTAACATTTCGTTTCATTTCATTTATGCGAAAGTTGCAACGCGACGACGGAAAAGTTGCGTTATCGTCAAATGATTGGACAAGTTCGAATTTCTTCGCACTTCGCTTTATGCGACGCAGGGGAATATCAATGGGGGTGGGGGGTGAAGAAAATGGTTAGTAAAAATTTGTACGTTTCGTTCATCCGGGCTGTTAATAATTCGGGGAAATTCGAACGCCTGGAATGGAGGATATTATCATTGAATTGCAAAAGTTTTTCACATTATTACGAACATATTACGAAGATGTAATTTCGCATGGATCATAACTCCCGAGCGAGCAGCCTGTCCGAAAGGAAGAAGGATAGAGATTGCGACATTCCGAGGAGCGTGTAAGACATTTTTTAAAAATGAACCGTAATTTGTAAGCGAGCGAGCGAGCAAGAGAGAGAGAAAGGGAGTAGAAAAGAAATGTGGAGAGTGCGAAATTTTACGAAGTGCAGCAGACAAACTGAACTTCCCTTCAACAGGAGTGGAAACAAAAATTCAAATTCCAAAAATTCAAACAAAAATTCCTCCGTAAACGAACGCGTATTTAATAATAGATATATCAGTTTCAATCCCTGACAGGTCTCTTTCATTTAATTAAATCCTCTAAAATTTCGCAGCATTCTCTTTCTAACGAAGCTTATTCAGTGGAAAACCACTGAACTCTTTATGAATTACCGTTGGAATTACAAATTCACACGGTCACGCTGGATATCATTTAATTAAGACGAGAAATTAAAAAATTACTGACACGATTCAGCCGGTTGAAAAATTCGACTTTCATATCGGTCCCTAGAGACACGACGAATAAATTAAAATACAAAAGATGTGAAGATATAAACAAGTCAGAAGAAGAAGTGTGACCGGGACAACAAAGCGGTTAAATAAGATTAATATTTTTGTAACAAAAGTCTATACTTTCCACGGAATTGCCGTTTGTCAGTTACATTCTGCGATCGTTCCAGGAAAATATCGTACCGATCCAAATATCCCAATAAAGAAGAGAAAGAAAAAAGAGAGAGAGAGAGAGAGAGAGAGAAGAAAGGAAAAAGAAAAAAAGAAAATAGAAAACGATGAAAACGTCGTCTCGTAAAGATCATAGTTTGTTGAACTGGGCTACGTATTTACGCCGGTAGTTTTTAACGAGAACCGCCGGTTCAATTTTCGCGGCGTTTGATAAATGGAGCGCACGCGGGAAGAACGAGAACGACGCGACACGGCCGCCATGAGATTGCCGGGCGGCGTTCGCGCGTAAATCGCATTGATAACGTGCCAATGTGCAATCGTTTCGTCGCCGATGCCCGTTGTCCGGCCGTGCGATTCCGGTTCCACCGGATTGCGGAAGCGAAGACAAGAAAGAACGATCGCGAATCCCCATTTCCTGACAGAAAACCCCTTGTTCCGGCCGCTGAAAGGACACCGCGCTTCTCTTCCCGTTTGTCCCCCCCCCCATCGAGCCCTTATGGGAAATGGAGAAAATCGACGATGGAGAACGTTATTTGTTGGCTTGGCATTAAAACATGATGCGGTAATAACTTTGCCTCGAGAAACCGGGAATTCTCCAGCGAATTATTCTGCTATTATTACTGGAATTTTTCTGGTAAATACGATACGTGCAATTTCCCACAACGTGTTATAGAAATTTTATCTATTTTTTTCGAATAAATAAAAAATAAAACAGATTATCTCTTTCTTTTTAACAGCGAGCGGTTCAATGCTTGAAATACTATTCAATAGTATA
Organism: Lepidotrigona ventralis hoosana; assembly: GCA_002806875.1. Lineage (NCBI taxonomy): Eukaryota > Metazoa > Arthropoda > Insecta > Hymenoptera > Apidae > Lepidotrigona > Lepidotrigona ventralis. The sequence continues at coordinate 13,831 of NIPQ01106637.1, read as the reverse complement.
GTAAATTAATCAATGACGCAGTATTTAAGGAAAAAACGAGCGAATTGGAATTCTTCTACAACGTGTAGAATTTTCATCTGTTTTGTCGAGCAAATAAAAATAATTTCGTCGATGGATAAGATTATGCTTTTTAACAGCGAACGGTTCAAGGATTGAAATACTATATGCAATAGCGCAGTAAATATTAGTCAATGCTCGACAATATTCGATTATTCGAGAAGAAGACGAGCGAATTCTTGTTGCACAAACCACTCGTCCCTCGCGCAATAATCACCACAAAAACAGTCGATTCTCATTCTAAGGAAAGAATCAAAGATTCACACCTGAACTCCTGTTCAATGTTTCGCGTCCTTTGCATCTCCTTTCTTTCCTTTATTCTCGCCTTTTTCCGTTTTTTTGCGATTTTTGTCGAGCGGCGTTGCGATCTGCGAGAGTCGGGGAGGGCACGCGCAGCAAATCGCGTTTTATCGACACGATGGCGGCACGAAGGCTGGCTCCCCCGATCTCTTCGTCGGGGAAATAATGCTAAAAGTTCATTCGTTACTATCGGAGAGATAAGGCGAACGAATTATGGACTTCTGATAGTATACCCAGGGGGAGGGGGATCGTGGGAGGAAGGGGGGAAGCGCGCGCGATGCCGGTTCGTTTTCGTACGATATAAATCCTGGGACTGTAATTAGGTCGATAAGGCAGCATTTACATCTGGAAACGAGGTACGCCAGCTTTTTGCAGTAAGACGCGCCGGCGTTCGATCGAACTTTCTGTAATTGATAGCTCGTTCCGGTCGCGCCGTTCGAGTTTCCGGTTCGTGTTCGCGATGCGATCGACACGCGACCGCCATCGATTCGACGGCGCTTAACCGTTGAAAAGTCGTTGGCGGTACGATATCGTAATTAACTCGCTCTTTCAGTCATTCTCGAACGAATCGTGCTTCTCTATCGGCGAAACGTTTCTCAAATTCGAGGAAAATATCGGAGGATCTTTATCGAATGTGCCTTCCAATGCTTGGAACTTGTTAACTGCGTGAGTCTTATTAAGAGTAAGATGAATAAAAATCTGTATGGTTCAAATAATAATTCTTCTGGGCTAACTTTTTCTTGTTTTGGAGATAGATGAAACTCTGACAGATGAATTTTTAATATAAAAAGAAATAAAAAGTTTTGCAATTTTTTGTGNTTTTTTTTATTTTTTTTTTTTTTTTTTTTTTTTTTTTTTTTTTTTTTTTTTTTTTTTTTTTTTTCTTAAATCAAAGTATTACGCGATGGTGGAGCTGTTCGCCAGTGGCTGCTTGTTTCAAATGCACGCTGATAATTGTCTCGAAGCATTAAGAAAAACCTCTTCCCCGGTTGAAATTAAAGCGAGATTGAGAAAAACGTAAAAAATTCTCCGCGAATCTTATGCTCCGATCTTTGACTTTTTAAGATGGCAGAGAAGAAATTTAAAAGGTTAACTCGTAAAATTTTCATTCGATTCGTTTCATAAATTAAACATATTCGAGACAGAGAGAGAGAGAGAAAGAGAGAGAGAGAGAAAGAGAGAGAGAGAGAGAGGACAGGAAACTTCGTGCAAATTAATAAAGAAAAAGGCATCCGTTAAAAATAAAATTCCCTTTGACTTCATTTTCCGCGTGAACTTTTGCACGGTGCTCGTTTTTCCAGCTGTCGACGCTGGTTTTTACGACGAGCGACGAGCGCGAAATTCGTATTATTATCAGCATCGGACGAGACAGAGAGAAGTTTATTAATTTGCCAAACAGTTTAATTACGAGGCGAAGGGTAGTGTGAAAATATCCCTTGCCGAGCTTTAATTATACGAATGCTCTGCTTATGGCCATTGTAAAAAACTCCGCGACTGCGTTTCAATTTTATTCAAAAGCGCGTTGGCCACGGCATATTATTTAATAGCGAGCGTACATACGAAAAGGATGATAAATATCGTTATTAGCTGTCCGTGAAGAGAAAAAGAACTTTTCCACCTCAGCGACAAAATCTTGCTTCGATATCGATCCGGATGAAGATTTAATACTACCTGCTGATAGCCGAATACCCATCTTGTCGGAGGATAGTTTTGCAAGAATATTAACAATTGCGAGAACGATGAATTCGTTGAAAGTAGGAGATCACCATTCACCGTACAGTACTGTTTTAATCCCATTACTTTTAATTAATAGACAAAATCAGCGAGTCGAGTCGAATAAATAAATAATGAATAAACGGGGTAATAAACGAATATTAAATTACCTTGATTACAACGAACAATCGAATTAGTTCGGCAATGCGAGCATGAGTTACTCTTGAAAGATGCGAGAGAAACGAAGATTGGCCAGTTTGTTCGTTCAACAAATGTCTCGTACCGGGAGAAACTCGTCGCAAAGCAAAACGAAAATTCAGCAAGCGTGACAATTTCGTCTCGCTAGATCACTGAAACGCGCCAGTGTACGCGTAGGGATCGTACGTACGACTTTCAATTTCCACAACAAACGATTGTCCCGCGGAGAATCGCCGGGGAAATTTATGATGTCTCCGTGTAGTTGGAGTAAGCCGGAGCTAAGTCACGGTGATTAGTCACCCGAAAAGCGAGTCGTGGCGCTTTTATCCGCGAACAACTTCCTGATCCGGACAATGGATGGTCCACGGAATATTAGGATTATACTCGCTCGATCTTCGCCCTATTCTCTCTCTCTCTCTCTCTCTCTCCCTTTCTCTCCGAGAACGCTTTTCAGTCTCGTTCCAACAAATAACCGGCCAACCGTAGAACTCGAGAGTCGAACACCGAAAAACCCGTGGAAATTAATTCAACAGTATTTCAATATTTCTCAACAAAGAAGATCCCCCAACTTGTGATTTGTGCAAAGTTCAATTGACAGTGAAACGTATTATTGTCCAGTGCAGAAAATACACTGCGAATAGACATCAATTAAATACAAGTCTGTTCTTCCCTGACTGACAAATTGTAAGATTTTGTTCCAAATCGCTAATAACCCACACAAGTGACAAAAAATTAATTAAAATTAATACCACTTTAAATTAAATAGAATTAATACACTTTCTAAGACAGACTGACCTTTATAATAAATTGTAAGATTTTGTTCCAAATCGCTAATAACCCACACAAGTGATAAAAAATTAATTAAAATTAATACATTAATACATTAAAATTAATACATTAAAATTAATTAAAATTAATAACACTTTAAATTAAATAGAATTAATACATTTTCTAAGGCAGATTGACCTTTATAATAAATTGTAAGATTTTGTTCCAAATAATCCACAAGGCGATAAATAATGAAAATATTATGTTGGTCGGAAAATAATTGCGCTTTTCTGTTCCTCAATTTCAAATGCATGTGTCTCAGCTCTCAAAGCTTTTTACTATTAATCAAAGTAACAACTTTCGCATCTTTTCGATTTCCTGATTGTAAGTCAGTGCTGTGATCATTGCACGTGTCTTACCAGTATCCTAGCCAAATGCATTGTTGACTTTATCTAAATAGAGCAAAATTGCTCTAATTTGCTTTTTATCTAATGCCAATGGCCATTAGAAATAAATTATGTTTGAAACACATAATTATGGTTGAATGATTGGTACCAAAATACAGAATGTACTATTCAAAGTTACATGACACGAGCAGGAATCTGCAAAAAGGTGTATAAAGGAAGGTTCCACAAAAACAAGGAAAAATATTTCTATCTTGAATTTTCTTCTCTTTCCTTCCTCCCTACTCTTCTTTTTGGTCTTCTCGAACCGTAGAAAATCGTCTAATTTCCCGTCCAGGGAGACTAGACGATTCTCTTAAATTCCAATTTACCAACCATTCGAAATGCCACCAGCAAGCGACGCGGGCAAGGGTCGGCAGCGATCAATTTCACTGGATCCCCGCGAGGAATCGTGCGTTCGTCCGCTGAAAAAAAAAAAAAACAAAAAAGAAAAACCCGACAGACAATCAAACCGAATGCTTGGAGAATAGATTACGACATAGAGGTTGAACGCTCGCTGACAGCTGGCTGTTCCCTTATTTTCCATCAATCCGATCTGATCGCTCGGTTCTTTCCTCGTCTCTGACTTCTCTTCCCATTTTTCCTGCACCCTCTCGTCATTCCTGTTCTCTGTGAATCGAGGCTGATTCGTCCTTCAATTTCCAAGTTGCTCCAATTCTTCACGCGCGATCAACGCGTTGTAAACAAGGCCATGCCGGCCTGTTATTCCACGTGCCGCAAAGAATCAGGGCGCGCTCATCTCATTCAACGAGGCGGTCGTTTCGCGGAATCGCGTCGCGGAAATGATCTTCATTCCGCGGCGAGAACGACGTCGTCTTTCAAACCCTTTCGCCGAATGGCTGCTGCACCGTCGACATCAGCCGTCGACCGTGTCGCTTGCTGTTTACCCACCGCGATACTCTTCTTTCAGACGCTCCGGCGAAAAGAAATCTCTCCGGCGCAGTGGAACGAAAGAGGATGGAAAAGATACCGGTGGACAGGAGAGGCGAGGAGGCGTCACGGAGAGATTGAAAAGAGAGAAAACGAAGGAGCTGTAGGGGAGATGTAGAGGAGATTGAGAGCGAGATGGAAATGAGATCGAAACGAGGCTCTGTGCCATTCGTTGAATCGAGAGATGAGACAAGAGAGGCGCAGCATGGAAGTAAACCTTGGAAGTGGGATCTCCCTATGTGGTTCGGGGAAATCGCCTGGAGGTTGCACGATTCGCGGAGGCTTGGCGGGCGCGAGTTTGGTGAGGGCTAGCGCGAGGGAGTGGCGGGGGGTCCTCGCGCGTAGCTGCGACGTGCATATTCCTCGAGCACGAGACGCTACGTGCTTCGCGAGGAAATGTCTGCCTGGAGAACGTGCTGCGGTTGCCCGACAGACACTTGTGCACCACCGTGAATTTCGGGGAATTTAGAAGCGCGAAACAGAGAGAGAGAGAGAGAGAGAGAGATGAATTCCCGATGAACGGTGTGTTATCTAAATTATCGGGTCGTTTGGTGATTTTTTTTTTTTTCTCGAGCAAATTCGGAACGTGTTGCGGTTGCTTCAGGTATCGTTATCGGCGACGGTCTCGCGAAGCGAACCGTTCGGCCCGGCTGTTGATCTTTGGCAGTTTCGCAGCGCTTCGGTCTGGGAAGTTTGTTCTTTACGGAATGCTCGGAGCATTCGAGGGGAAGGTTTGTTGCAACTTGACGGGTCGAGGAACTCGTTGCGTGTTTGTTAGTAATTTTGTACAACGGATGGAATTTAGCCTTCTTCTTTCGCAATTCAATATTAAACTCATTTAACGGTAATCTTAATCTAACAGTGTCCATCGGGTAACGCCTTGAAGAATCTAGATCTGGATTGTCTCTTTTCTCGCGAACATGATTTTCGAAGATGCAAAAAAGAAAAAAAAATTCTACTCCCAAAGTTCCTCCAGACGCTGCACCTTGGATTTTGGGGAACGTCGAAACGTTAAATTCGAGTTGATTTACGCTTCCGTGGAATATCTCCGCTCCGATCCTCTTAATATTCCGTAGCGATCCCTGTCTACATCTTCCAGTTTCCCGTTCAGCCTCTTCAATTACCCGCCCTCTGGTCGACTTATCAATCCGCGAAAATCTCCGTTGCACGCCTGCAACTCGAGTCCCCCTCCATCTATCTCCATCTACCTCCTTGGCGGATCACGCTCGCTGCAACTCCAAGCTTCTTCTTCACGTCTTTGGTAATGTCTCATCAAGTATTCGCGGCGGATAAGCAGGACGAACGTATGTCATGACGCGGCGCGCGGAGAGCCGCGTTTTCAGAATTATCTGCAACTCTTGCCTTTCAGGCTGGAGCCAGCCTCGTTCACAAAAGACTGGTGGTAATTCCATTTCCCTGGCAGCCATCAAATTACAAACTGTATCGCGATCATGGAAGAAAGAGAGAGAGAGAGAGAGAGAGAGAGAAGGGGGGAGGCTGTGGGTCCCAGACAGACTCTCCTACACGCGATCAGCTGCTAACGATACCAAAAATGAAATTAACCGACCGTACAGGCGGGAAACGGAAGACGGGAGGACAGGGGAAACGTTGGATCGAAGCTAATCTCGTCTGGTATAGCTATCTCGATATCTTTGACGTAAATAGATTACCGTGGCGACGTTAGGTGACGTCTGCTTTAACTCGCGAGACAGAGAGGCGGCCAGCGTCTAGCTACACGTTTACACACATACACACACAGTGTTATATATAAGGTGTTTCGCGCGACGTAGTATACTAGTGACGGGGGGGTGATTTCATTCCTGTGGAGAATTCTTCTCATCGGCGCGATGCCGACAAGAGTTTGAAAATTCGTCAAGTACAAGTGTGCACTGAGTTAGCAAATAGTAGGGTAGTTTTTCACTGAACGCCAATCGAAACTTTATCATCTTTCAGCTGAATTTTCTAATGTACGTAATCGAAATTTATATTAATAATTTATATTCTAATTATAAATACAATGTACATCATCGTCACACATATATCGTCATATATAAATTATATTTATATTAACAATTCATATTTATAATCGTTGAAATTTATCGCGAGGAGGCGGAAATGGCGGAAAGAGGAGGAAAACTACTTCGTCAAGTTGCGACTTGCAATCCCCCCCCCCCTGAACGCAAGAAATTTACAATTCTCGAAGTTGGCAACTAAAGCAGACGAGCTTGAAACGAATTTTATTTTCGGACGGGCAGAAACACCCTCTCAGCGCCTTGTCACACGGGACACCATGTATACATACATATAGAAGGAAATCTATATGCAGGGGAGGACGAACGGGGTTTCGTGAAATGCAGAAAACGCACGAAGGGAGAAGACAGTGGCGTCGAAGAAGTCCTCTCGCCGTCGTCGTCGTCGTCGTCGTCGTAGCAGAGCCTTGGGTGACAGAGGGCAAAAACGAAGCGAGGGAACGACGATATAAAAAAGAAAAGAGACAGAGACAAAAAGAGAGAGAGAGAGAGAGAAAGAGAGAGAGAAACACGAAGGGGTGGAATTGGATAGAATTGTACGGGACACTGATAAGGGAACTCGGAAGGAACTGGCACGCCTTTGACAGCCGGTAAATTAAAGTATACTTCCGCAACGCTAGAAGGCAGATGTGTTGTACGTGGTAATCCGGCTGAGATTCCGTGCCGAGAGATGAAAGCTAGACTCGAAAGAGGGAATTTTTTATGAACGAGATCGGCATGCTGTCGCGATGGAAAGGGAAACGCCGGGGAATACCAGGAGGTTGAACGAGGATCGCTGGGAAATGGTGTCCACCTGAGTGCAAGAGACATCGGGGGGGAAGTAAAAGAAGTTGTCAGAATCAGATGAGAAGCACGAGAAGAGAGAGAAAGAGAGAGAGAGAGAGGAGGATAGAGAAACGGAGAAAGAAAAAGAAAGGGAGATACTGCTGCGGAGATCGAGCTACCTGGCTTATCTGATCGGTACACGGCCACGAAACGAATCGATGAAACAGGTACTCAGGTCGTGAACGTGAGATTGCCATTAACAACTTCCTCCACGCGAAATCGACGAAATCTTGCCTTCTTGTCCCGATCCAGCTGTCAACGTGCTTGATACACTGCACCGGGAAACCTAGCTACTCGCGTATTATATATAACAGTCCTCGCGGTCAGTCGTGTGTTGTACGAGGATTTACAGGTTCCTTCCGCGACTATCCATTGGCCTTTTCTCGCATTTACCTGTTTTATATATATATATATATATATATATATATATATAAAACAGGTAAATGCGTATACACACACACACACACACACACACACACACACACGATAAGAGTGTGACACAAATTCAGATCTCTAACACACGATCTCTCGAGGATTAACATCTACAGAAAAGAAGCAGCCTCTCTCTTTGCTAAGTAATGTGATTCACTTCTCTCGATAAACGTCCCCTTGCCTTGCGCAGTCCCATCATCACGTCAAAAGTATCGTCTCAGACAGAAAAGAAAGAAGGGGGAAGAAAGTAACGCCACTCGGACAGAAATGTTTCCTATTTCCGCGAGAGCGCATTAATGCGGGAAACGTGGCCTGTTTTTTCCTCTTGTCCTTTGCAACGGAGAGGAGAAACGTAAGGACGCATCTCGAGGATACATCTCGAGGATACATAACGCGAACGGTAAAGACGGCAGAAAGGAATGCTATGCTATAAAGGGACACCGGGGTTGGATCCTGCTTGCTGGCTGCGCTCTCGACAGCGCGCGTCCAACAAAAAGGCCGGCTCGCAAGGTCCGCTACTGATTTTACAAAGGGACGCAAACCTTGGTTTCAGGGTCTGAGTGAAGGCGTGGGGAAGGGGCTCGATCAGTATTCAACTGCAGCCGCCGGTCCAGGGTCATGTGACGAGCTGGACATACACAAGATTTGCCGGAGATTCTTCAGAGTGTACAGGATATGCCTCGCCTGGTAAACTGACCCTACGTGCTCTGGCTCCTTTATACGTCATTCCCATTTCCGATCCGTTCGTCCATGGGAATTTCGATCGGCGCACGGGCCAATTTATTCGGGCAGTCGCGGCCCCCGCTTCCCGTGGCACGTGAGCCTCCTCAGACCGTCGTTCACCTTCCCGAAAAAGATCACCGCCCCGTGTGTGTCTCTTTTGGTCATTACGTCCCGTCTCGAAACAGCTCTCCGCTGCTCTCTGATCAATCCCGACTCTCATCGATCCTACCGGTTACAGGACGTGACACGCATATTCCAGCCGATTCGAACGGGACTACGGTAGAGAAGGATACGAAGAATATATGCGGTATCGTAATTTTCTGAACGAGCGTGGCAGACTCGGCTGAATCGAGTGAATCGAGCTCGGCGAAAATTTGATTTGATTGAACGAACTGGAATTATTATTTGGGATTATCGTGTCTTCGAAATTTGTAAGAATTCAACGAAGAACAAACACTAAATGTTGTTTGAAAATTCGAAAATATAAATCATCACGCGATGGCTGTTCGAAACACGTGATAATTGGCTGATAAAGAGAGAAAGGATTTACGTGGATTTAAAGTGGTCGTTTTTTCCATGGTGTCGGGGGAAAAGCAGGAGACCGCGACAGAAAATTATTAGACAGCGTGAGGTTGCAGGCTGGTGGGAGACCTCGCTCGTGAGCACAGGCACGAAAGCGTGGCAAGCACCTAAATCCTCGAATACTATTTTTCAACAGCCTTGTTCGCGCGTGCTGCTTCCTTATTAACATCGGCTAATGTTGAAGTCGCCCGACAAGCTGTTTGCAACCGCTGGTTTCAGAGAGAGAGAGAGAGAGTCACTTTAGCACCAAGTGTTTCAACATGCGTTCGCAAGGGGTTTCTCCATACACGCGTCAAGAAAATGACGTTTACCCGCGGGAAACGTACACACAACGTCCAAGATGGAGGACCGTGCGTTGTTGCTGCGCAACAATCCCTCTAGCATCGTGGCTCGTCGCGTCAACAAACGCTTTACGCTCCAAGCAGATTAGGTACGCTGCGTCTAAATCGATCGTGCGGGAAATTTGTTCATTTTGGCAATGAAACGTCGAATTGGACAAGTTTGGAAAGTCTGGAAGAGAATTTCGATTCTTCACTCAGATACGTGCAACATATCGAGCCGTTTCAGCCATTTTTATTCTTCGCAAGATGATCCAAACATGCATCATCTTTCATCTGTTTCGATATTTATTACAAATTCATAGAAAATGCTTCGTGAAAGAACATCAATCCCTTTGGCCAGAAATTCGATCCTCTGAAAACCGCGAGAATAACGTTCGAGTAACCGATCTCGGGCCCGTTATATCGGAAGCGCGGCAGCCGCGGTCTCTATCGACCGGAATTCCACCGATTCGAAGCAAGCTTCCATTCGAAGGGGCACGGAACGCAACGCGAAAGCGTGCGATAAAAAGCACGGGGTGGCTGGAAAGGAGCGGGCGCAAAGGGGAGGGTAGGCAGAACGTAAATGAATGGAATCTCCTGATGAAGGCCGGGAGTGGTACTCGTGGCTGACATTCATTTTCCGGCTCTCCTTAATGCCGCGCCACCCCTCGTCGCGGCAATGCTCCTCCTCCTCCGTACAAAATACAGAGAGTGTCGCGAGTTACCCCTCGTTCCCCTTCGTTCTTTTTTCCTTCTTTCAGTTTCCTGGTTTCTTCCCTCCCCCCTCCTCCTCCCTTTCCCCCGTGGATCACGCCACTCTTTCCAGGAATCCGAGCAACGTGAAAAGAGCAGATATCGGGATAAAGGAAAGAGGACGACGACGAAACAGAGCGCGAGCAAATTGTCGGCCTTTCCAACCACCGCGGCGGGCATAATGGAACGGGGGGAAGGGGAGAAGAAAAGAAGAAAAAAAGGGCTGTCGCTGGTTCGCGTCGGTCAGTCAGTCAGTCTTATCTGCCGCGACTGTCGATCTGGAATGAAAAGATACGACCGGGCACAATGACGACGTTTCCCACTGGAAAGTGGCAGTTGGTCACGCGGTGAATAAGCGCGTCCTTCTGCCACAAATTAATCCGACTCGACGATGCCACCACGCTCGTGACAGACCGGGGGAAGTGTGCTTCGCTTGTTCTCGAAGAGAGAAAGAGAGAGAGAGAGAGAGGGAGAGGGAGAGTATTCTTGGAATATTTCAGTCGGAACGAGGCCGGGGCTGTTGGTGATGCAGGGAGTTAGATCGGAGATTAGCACGTTCGGGTCCGAGTGCACCACCGCTGATACTTCCAGCCTGTATAAACGTACATCACCGTAACGTTGCGTCCCATTGCATGTGAATGTGTTGTTGGACGAGTAATTCGCCAATGCGAGTAAACATATTAGAAGTGCAAACAAACAGAGGGAGTAAGGTATGAATAATTGTAAATGCATTTGCAGAGCAAGGGATCAAAGTGCGTTTGACTCGCGTGTCCGCGCAATAAGTTTTTACGTGCCCTGTATTCCCTTCGCTGTTATCCCGCGTTGTTAAACTTTCATTCATTTGTTTTAGTTTATCGTGTCGTGCGTATATATATTTATGCGATTTCGCGCGTGTTATAATCCACCGGTCGTATAATTAATGATTCCTGTATAATTCGTCGGAAACTGTTTCAACCCGAAGTTTAAACCCGTGTGACCATCGGCACGTGTAATTGTTAATTTATTACTGTTCAGTGACGTCTGCTAATACCTTTCACTTTCCGATAATTTTTGAATTTTGTTAAAATCCCGGCTGACACGCGCCGCGCAAATCGTCCCCCTGATAATCCGGATCAATCATCCGTGTTTCATATAAAATTTAACCAGTGTTCTCTCGTGATGATCGTCCTTCTGTTTTTTTTTTTCTTTTTTTTTGCTGCTAATATTAATAACGCGTGTCAGATCACACGACGTCGATTTGTGAGCTTCTCTTTTTACAAGTTTCACGTCAAAACAGCTGTCAATTTTAGAAATGAAAACAGAATTTACATTGTTTTCTTCATTTCTCGTACATCGATTTTCGCTGCAACTCGTATTAAGGATTTAGAATCGATTAATTCGTTTCGACATCCTGTTCACAATCAGAAGTACGGACAAACTCCCTCGTACGTTTCTTTATTTTTAAATGCAATCAATGAAACGAATAGAATATCCCTTCCACTCGAAGAAGCTTTAAACTTCCGGAGCGTTGAGTACGCAATCTTGAATAAACAGATATCGCTGGAAAGACTGTATATCATCGCCCGTAGAGAAGAGAGTCGAAGCCAAAGCACTCTCCAAACCTTCCCGATACTCCTCGTCTTTAAAATTTTTCTCACGACATCTCCGTGTCGGTTTACGGTAAACGAATTCTCGGAACATCCCCATAGACTCGTCGAGGAAGAGTTAGCAGCCCCTCTGCCCCGTCGTCGCTCGCCGGGAAAATCGCGTAAGCCGTCCTCGGTATCAGGAGAAGTATTTACATATCCGCGTTTCGCCCATCGTGTTAGCCCATCAGCTCCAGGCTTCTCGCGTAAGAACGTCGAAAAGCGCAGAAACCTGGCCGTAGTTCGCGTGTAGGATGTGTTTCGGCAAGCGTGCTCCAACTTTGGTAAGCCGCTTAACCGATCTTTCAAGCATCTCTTCGCGCGTCTCTGCGAGACTCTTGTTAAGGTCGCTAAACGCACATGACGCAACGCAGGTGAAAACTATTCCTGGAACGATGGCTCGGCTCTCGATTCCCTTCCCGATTCGGTTCTCCGCCTCTTCGAACATGCTTTCGAGGCCACGAGTCACTGGACATTCCGATCTCGTTTCGAACGGACGAAACCTCCATCGCCGCGTCGAGATTCCTCGGCGATGGTCTCTCTCTTCATCCACCAGCCCGCGAAGCCTTTGTCAGGCGTGCTCATCGCCGGAGTAGATCTCGACTCGCCACGATCCAACACCCAGCAGTCGTGTCCGGTAGGTTAGATTAACTGTCCGATGGTTATCTCCACCATACGGCTCATACCATTTTCGACCGGACCGACGATTTCGCGTCTGGAATGTCACTCGCGAGTACAACCTCGTGGTCTTCTCTTCGTGGTGTTCGAGGTGAGCGATATTCAATTCGAGATGAAATATGCGCGAAGATTATTGGAACATAATTTTAATTTTAATTTTAATTTGTTTCTCAACTTTTCCACTCTTGAAAATGTAGCTGACGTGAACGTGAGGATTCGTCACTCGAGGATTTGTCTCGAGGATCTCAACTTCAGGCGTATTCCTCATCAACAGAAGCCTGTTGAAAAAAACATGCAGCCTCTAATATTGGCAAAATTCGTAATTGAACGTCGTGTCGCGATTAATAACCGGAGAGGCCGAAGCCTACGAACGTTCCTCGTTTCCGTTGGAAACAATTTCACCCAGTTTCTCTTCGAGAGGTAGTCACTCCCGGTCGCACGTTCTCCTCGCGTATTCGTTACTCTGGCTCTATTTACGAAGTTCGACGAAGCACGTCGCGTATAATACATTTTGCGTGCAACTTTGGTAACGTCGTGTTCCGTCATTTTCCGTGGCTGCGTAGTAGCAAGTTCCAACGAAGCCCGAGGGAACAGCCTCGACTAGAGGGACGCGAACCGAGAACCAGGAACTGTAGTAAAAAAAGACAAAGAAAGGTGGACACGTGTAATGTCCTCCTGTATTTAAAGATGTCCTCGTTTCTCCACACTGGGTTCTCCACTGTCGAACCAAATCGAAACGAGAGAGACTTGATAGAACTAGTAATTTTCGTAATTTTCGCAAGTCCAAGACTTCTGTCGTTCCGTCTATCTTCTCTGTCCTTTGTTCTTTCGTTCTTTGTTCTGCTGTGTGGTTTTGGAAGGTGTGTCGTTAACGATCGCCGGCAGCAAGTTTCCGTCGTATCGTAAATTTTTCCACGAAAATCTTATCATTTACAATCGCGAGCCATCGCGCCTATAAAAGCCCGCTGTCCAAGGCAGACACTCGTAAACTCGGGAACCGCACGATCCGGATGCCCGATTGAATTACCCTCGTCCTGCTTTCAGCCAGAAGAATGGATTTTACGTCGCTGTTCACACGTTCCGTGCCATGTGTACCACCGGTGGTACACGTTAAACTTGATCTTCAGGCCACGTGTAGCATCATATTTCTAATAATATTACCACAAGTGATACACGATGTGATAGCTACTCTAAACAAGAGAATTACTTATCGATTGATGATGTAATAAAAGATTGTGTGATAATATATCAACCTTTAGTCAAAATATCAAATGGCCTGAACGACAAAAGGCACAAATGGCTTGGCAACGTGATAAATATTAATATAGAACAACTGGATTCTTGTTAGTGTGTTTTTTATTTTATCACAAATCTATTATTTACTTGTAGTGTGGATCCATCTTCTAATAAAACAATATTATATTTATTGTATA
>NIPQ01106614.1:0-16530 GCA_002806875.1 Lepidotrigona ventralis hoosana | reverse complement strand
CTTCTGTTGTGAAGAACTAGTGTTTCTAAATGAATAATAAATTACTAGTGTTTCTAAATGAAGTGTTTCGAAATGTATAGTGAAGTACTAGAAAATATATATCATGCTACTTCTTTAGAGGAAGTTATTCCCAAAAAACTGAAAGTGCAAATACTTTTTCAACTTATATAAATTTATCTAAACAAAGGTTTAAGTAGTATTTATATTACTTCCACGAATCTTGTGTAGGTAAAGAATACTTTTATCTACGAGTTGCATGCGTTCGTCATGATTTACTACATCGTGTCTCGTACGAGCTTTCAGATTGCGAATAAAATTTTAAACTATTTGTGAAGAGTATATTACACGCAAAAATGATCCATAATTATAGTAAGCCCGATTTTGAACGGATGATAGATGGCAAACAGTAAGTTTTATCTTCCACGTGAAATACAATTCCAAATAATAAAATAGTAAAGAAAAAATATCGTCACTTTTAATATCAAATTTACAAAAAAGTCTGTTGATTGNATATCAAATTTACAAAAAAGTCTGTTGATTGTCTGCGGTCATTTTTATTTTCTGAATCGCTCGATGATATCTTTTTCACCCTTATTTTTTCAAATGTATAAATCATCACATGTATTCATGTTTCAAAGTCTACTTGACATTCAAATGACCAACTTACGAAAAACCGGAAAGACCGGTTTCGACGATTTTTGAACATTTTGGACATTTAATACAACTCTTTTTCTTACAAGAACACATCTATGGTATTGGTAAGGTCGGATACAATTATATAACTTCATAATCTATACTCTTATCTTTTGTTTATAGCATATATACAATAAAGCCATGTAATAACTGCGAGATTGTAAAAAAATATTTCTTGTAACTCAATTAACAGTATCATCAATATATTCGGATTCGGAGCATCCATTTTTGAGTAAAATAATTATTTTTCGCATAAATTCACAAACTGAGTAAAAGATTCTGTGAAAGCCATTTTTGTTGTATAATATTCGTACAGAATTGTTTATTTACAATCGTAAAGTGCTTGTGATACAAAATGAAGGATGATTGCATTAAGCAACGAACGTGTCTGTACGAATTTTGTATTTCAAAAGTTGGCAGTTTTTTACAAATATAAATTTAAAAAATAATTTAAAAAATAATTTAAAAAATAATTTAAAAAATAATTTAAATAAATNTTGTATTTCAAAAGTTGGCAGTTTTTTACAAATATAAATTTAAAAAATAATTTAAATAAATAATTAATATAAATAATGTAAGCACCAAATAACTATCAAAATAATCACCAAATAATGTAACAGTCATTCAATGAAAAATGCATTCTCTTTTTCTCTTAATTGTAAAACGAAGAGTTTTTTCCAAAGTTTCTTGAAAGGCGCAAGTTCTAGTGATAGAATAGTTTCTTTTAAAAAAAGGTAAACAGCTAGCAACATTCAACATCGAAATTTATCGAGACATTCAAAGGTATTCAGAAAAATATTTCAGGCGTGTTTAAGAAAATCCAGCTTCGTAAAAGCCATAGCAAAAAGTTGAAACACCAAACATAAAAGCAATATTCTAACTTAAACACTTGGAAATCAAGAACAATTTGGTATAAGAATTAAATCAATCATTAATAAAAATAAAATTTACTTTGTAATGATGGATAATAAACGGAATATTATAAAAGCCTTAGAGTTTCATTTAGAGTTCACTTCACTGATGTGAATTGTAGAAATGGTATAGAAATAATGTAGAAAAGAAACAGTTCAATATTGACAGAAACGCTAACAATGAGCAATATATTAATGATATAGAAAACTTCTGCTCTGAATATCAAAATATATATTATAATTAAATATGTGGTCCAGATGTAACAATTAGCTGGAGGATTATTTAGCAGAAAATAAAATTGTTAATAAAATATTAAAAATATCAACAATTAGGTAAAAAGAATTATTGGATCTTTTTTATTAATATTAATGACTACTTTGCTTATTAATCACAATATTAATTTTTCAGATTTGCAATATTTACAAAGACAATAACAATAGAGGAATGAACTAATTATGAAATTCAGGAACTCAGTTCAAGATTGTATTAAAATTTTTTACCGAAGAGGGTATAAAAATATAAACATCGCAACTGTTTTTCAAATCTAAAGATATAACTACAGTCAATGACATCCGAAACAGGATAATCTTGAAATATATCATCTTTTTAGATCCACGATTTAAACGGCTTGTATTGAAAAGTAAGACGACTGACGCCATAATGGTCTGTCTGTGATTATCCATTTTTGCTCGACTTCCTCAAAATTTATTGAAAATTTATTGAAAATTTCAAATTAATTACGCAATCTTCGAATGTAATCACGTAATTTAAACTCGAGTATCGAATGTTAGTTGAACGTTTTAAAGGAGTGTCATTCTTCAATTCGGTTCCTCAGGATCTTCAGCGTCCTTGAATGATGACAAGATCTGTTCGTGAAACTTTATAGCTTCGTGCACGCACTATACTTCTATTGATTACAGATCCGACTCGAAAGATCATGACTGTAGTACTCACATACGTTGTAGCAGATGCGTTGTTGACGCCATCTAACTTCAAGAAATGTACTTCGGTCAAAGGTACTACTCAATGAAACGGCGGTTGGATGGTGGAGTGTGTAGCAATATGGCTACGTGTCGATTGTGTTATTGCGTGTTCAAGATAGAGTCATAGATGCTACGCCCGTAGTGGGACGGGTTTCGCGATCGTTTAATAAAACTGGCTTGTTGATTGCAACTATGTCAACGACTAACAAATGGGATTTGTCCCAGGAGGACATGAAAAGTGCATCAAAAGATGAAAAGGTGAGTGGACTGCGACAAGTTCAGTACTATAATTCTGATGGTGTCGTGAGATGCAGATCGTTTGGCGGGAAATCTAAATTTGAATGATTTCAGGAATTGTTACTAGAGCACGATAGTGATTCGGATGAAAATATGCTGTTCAAGTGAGTTTAATATATTGAATTACATTTTTCCATTTGTAAATTTGGAAATTATCCTTTTACGCTTTGATGAATAATTTGTTTTATATTTCAGTCGACCAAGTACATCTGTAGAAACTAAAGTGGATGAAAAAATGGATAAGTAAGACTATTTTCTATTTAATCTGTAAATGAAATCTGATTTTTTAAATAAAATCTGATTTCGTACTATACTTTAACATAATAATGATTATATCATTGATATTTGCTTATTTGGGGCCTAGTGTCAGGCTTGAAATTCAAAAAGTCACAGAAGTGATGCGGGAAAATGTACAGAAAGTTATGGAACGAGGAGAGAAGTTGGAGGATCTACAAGAAGTTAGCAATCGATTGACTATGGCCGGAGATGAATTTAGAGCAGCAGCAAAAAAAGCTCAACAAAGGGCATGGCTGCAGAACTTTAAAACAAGAATCATTCTAGTCACTATTACAGTGACTATCGTCATTTGTATTATTGGTATGATGCACGTTATTACTAGAAAATGCATGATAAAGGCATGTTTTTATATTGCATTTGAAATAGAAATGCTCGATCATTTATTTTATAAACTATAAGGACATTAATATTTTAAATCGAAGAAAGAAATAACAAATGGAAAATGTATTTAAGATACATTTTCTTAAAATCTTAAAAAGATTGAATTTTATAAGTATTTGTGTGAAAACTTGACATTTTAGTATTTTTCTGACGTAGACTCAAATTGCGCATTTCTAGTTTACTCATCGAACGTTTGTGTTTATCTTATTTAGTAACATCGTGCACCACGTTATCATCGTTCATTACATTCATTCTATTGCATTGTATTCTTCGTTGCAAATCAGCTATTCCATAAAAAAGAATCATTCTCGATTATCTACGTTTACGTAGTCAGATCGACGCGTATCGTTTTCAGTTCTGGACATCATGGTGCTTTACCTGGTTCTCAGATAGCGAACACGATGTAGTGACTCTCGATCGTTCGATTTCAGGTATACATCACTGTTTTCCACTTCTAATTTGTTCGCACGATTCCATCCTAGCATTTCTTATCCTTTTTTAACAGATAAGTAGGTTTATCACAGTTGTTGCAAAATTTGTCGCAGTTAACAAGTTAAACAAGATATTGTTTTTTTTTCTTGCATTTTAATACTATCCATTCCTCACTCGACTTACATGTGTTTCATACCGCTTTAATGGCTGATTAACAGTCGAATGTTTTAAACGCATTATTGGCGTTTTATTTTTCAGTATCCATCATCGTGAAATATTCATAATCGAGGCAGCCAGACTGAAACACTGCTGTTTACAAGAGTATGTTTATATTTGTACCTGTCTTTCATGGATTATCTACGTGCATTATCATAAGTTTATATAAATATATATGTTGTTATTTTTCATCAATTCGCGTTTATCATATTTTCCAAACCTTTGACGAGTTGATGTTAGGAAATATCTTCGAAATTCCGATTGCTTTGACAAAAATTTAATTTCAATATGACATAACGCGTATCTGATCCTTTGTTCACGACTTTTATCTCGTTTAAGCCGTTGAAAAATATAATATTATAACTATCACAATTTAATTATTCTCGTTACTTTTTGTCCTATTTTTCTTAAAAAAAAATTCGATATATTATTAATTAATGAATTCTATATATTACAATTCTTAGTAATTATGCATTCTTAAATTATTAAATAATCAAGATCAATTAGAATTATAAGAAGAAAGAAGCTCTTTCGCGTATTATTACAAAATTTGCTCGCATAAGCGAACGCAACTACGATTACAGAACATGAGCCAGCCCCTCCACTATCAATAACGAACACTTGTATATACGTTTCGCGAGAGCTACACATATCGGTAGACAACCGCTCGTGTACATTGTACGCGGTCGTTAAACGGACATTCAGTCGTTGTTCGATCGCGACATCGATCGTTTGCTCGTGTCGTCCGTACCCATTATTGAACGTAAATTCAATTTTGCACAAATTTTTTTTGCTCTTTTTGTTCTCTTTTGTTCTTTCTCACGCGATCGAAACGTGCATCGACAGATCCAAGCGCGGTTTTCACATTAGACAATCATGGGAATATACGAGATAGTGATTGCGGCTATATTCGTGTTTATCGGCGCTTTTTTACTCACGGGAAAACGACGACGTTTCATTTACTTACTCTACAAAACTTTGCCTAGAGACGTGCTGTGAGTATTCAGGAAAGCTATTTATTCGATTAAATTGAGAGAATACCATCATGATGTGAAATACCATCGTGACATACCTGTTTCGCGTTTCTGACGAATGAAATATTAACCGATGACATAATTATTTTCTTTCACCGTTGGTATTTACGTGAGAATATTTTAATCAAACTGATTGGTTGCGTCACGTATTAATTTGGATAGCAATATTATTAATAAAAGCACGGATGGTGTTCTGTTCGGCAAACGGCCTTCGAATACCATGTTTGACGTTTAGTGATATTGCGAGACCATGTGCTTGTGTTGATAATTGAGGTCCGCACGATTGCAGAATAAGGAAACACATGTTAAAATAATCATTCGCAATCCGTTCATGCGAGTTTCTTGTTGAAAACGCTTTCTTAATCATTTCATAATCTATGCCACTATAAAGACTTTTTCCTATTTAAATAATAATTTCAAAAATAGCATACTCGTTTCGTATATATTCTCATTACGGTGCTAAATTCTTAAACAAATATCTCTAACCCCGAATGTCCCGTTTCAAATGACATCTGAATAGACTATCAGGCTTGGAATTATACACATCAAGCTGCAATATGTATACGCCAAAGTTCCTTCTCCTAACTCATTCTTTACAATTAGATCACTTAAGAAATTTTACGATACTATTGAACGCGATCAAAGGTCCTGTGTCGACTGAATCACGTGAACGCGTGATTGCATTGATGAACCTGTTTCGAAGAATTGCAAAAATCCGTCAATATGCAAAAGAGTTATTAAAATCGTACGTATTTCGAAGAAGAAAACACAGCTTTTGCTCTACAAAGATATTCGATGCATGATTTTCATTGTGAGTAGAAGTAAGAATATTCTTTGTGCATGCGTGTTGGCTATATGTTCATTGGCGGATGCATCCCGCGCATTGTGCCACCGTGAACGACTATTGTAGAACCAATATGAAGTGCATGGAATTTAAACAGTCGGTTGAATAATATTGTTTTGAAGCCGCGTGTACGCTCGATGGCCCATTGCATCGTGTAAATGTATATCTCGAGTTTCGAGGTTTGAGATCTAATTTTGGTCGGATCGATCTTATCTTCTAATTTTCTTTCGTTCTTTCATTTGGTGTATGATTGTTTGACGACAACGACAATGTCGTCAAACGATCAAAATTTGATTACAGGGCAGTCTTTTTTTTATTAAAAGGAAAGGAAACAAGTAAGATTTTTTTTTGTATTTGCAGTAAAGAAGAAGTAGATTTGGCGGCGAAGTTCTTATGAATAAAAATTCTCCAGACATATCTTTATATAATATTTTGATATCCAAAATTATAGAATTATTCTAAATTATAATTGCGTATAGTGTGCTTCATTTTATTGATGCATGGAAACACGATTTCCTATAGTGTGCCTAGGAGTGTTCGATCGATACATTGATTATATATCCGTTCAAATAGCATTTATCAGCATTTATTTTAATCATAGTTTAAGTTATATATTGTTAATAAAACTCAGCTTTGAGATCAACTCTTGTAATATATGTATGTTTTGGTTATAAAAAAGCAACTCTAACCACTTTTAAATTCATTAAAAAAGAGAGAAAAATATTAACCTAATCTAACAACTTATTATTAGATATATTATCAGTAGACTATGAACGTTTATGCAAATTCATATTTTTATCAAAACAATTAATGAAATGTAATCAAAAGCAGAAATTTCAACCATTTTAACTATTAAATCTTATAATAACTTGTGTATTTTGGATATTTTATATATTTAATACATTCTGCAGGTTTCTATATTCTTAAATTCTGCTCGAAAAGTACATATTATGATAAAAAAATCCAGACGGTTTTATATTATATTTTTACTTATTTTTTTACTTCCTCACGTACTTATAAATCTTGGAAATAAAAATTGCAGATCCTTTTACTATTTTTTAACATAGTAAAACAGTAAATACTTAACTAAAATTCAACATATCACTATTAACAGTATCAGAAAATAGAAACTATTCAGACAAAACTAAAAAAAAGGGAATTGAAAATCATTTACATACACATTCGTTTATACGATAATCGTTTCATTTCTTTTATTCTGATTTTTTATGATTTACATTGATTGAAACGAGGTGTATGAGATTTTACCAAGAGGCGTTGCATACAAACGATTGCAACAGGTTGTTGAAATATCAGACATAGCAAGGACGATGGCGCATTGGTGCATTATTTATGTTCCAGGGGCTATTGCACGCGTTATGCGTGTAATCGTGTAAACATCATTTGCAAAATTTTCTTAACGAAAGACAAACAGGTACGGCCTTGTCCGCGAACGTGAGTGCTGGATGCCAGCGTTTACATTCCATTAAGCGTTGGTCTATCGCAACTCGAACAGCAACCGTCTTATTTGCCCTGTATCGGAGCATCTTAACCGTTACAGTTTCCTAGAGAGACTACATTTTTCCTCTTTTGTTATGTATCAAAAGAATTCCTTCTTAAAAATTATATTGAAAATGTAACAGTTAATGCTTTAGCATTGGACAGAATTGAGAAGTTACAGGAAACTATAAATTCGTGTATTTATTTAATATAATGACTTCAGCAATCTCGTGTATATATTTGAACTTCAAATAAAGGATGATATTCTATTCGTTGAAAGTTGTAATGTCTCTAAAGTGACGTAAAATCTCAATTCACTGATGAATTACAACGTGATTTATAATATCACGAACAAATATTGCAGCATTTCATTCTTTTAAATCTTAGTTATTCTATAATTAATTACACAACAAGTACAAAATTAGATATTTTGAAGACGATTATAATTTCTTTTCAAACAATTTTAAAGAGGACAAGAAAATTGTCTGGATATAATTGTCTCTTGCGAGATTAATGCATGTCAACGAAATCGCAGCCGAGGATTGTCCTTACACCTAGCATGCAGAGCTTGCTTCGTTATTTTATTTAATTTCATTTAATCACCGTGGAAGTACTGGAAGGGGCTGACCGCTGGTGTCGTATGCTCACCGCGATACAAGAGCTTCAACAAAGGCGTAATCTTCCGGAGACATAGAGCTATCCTTATGCATTTCTAGCATTAATAATTTGTTGTTAACTCTATGTAATATTATTTTAAATATACTAACTTTTTTTACATTTTAAATTAGTCGACAAATCCCGAATAAATTATATTTTCTCCAAGACATACAAGAGTTTAAATCAAAAGAAAAATATCCTTGTTTAACGAATTTTAATATGGAAATCACAATCTTTTATTGACTATTGATTTGTTACATTTATTTCTGATAAAATAATTGGTTAGGTATGCAGGAAAGAATGGCGAAAAGATGGCATTCGTGTGGATGGACGCAACGCGTGTGTCGAGCGCGAAATTACTCAATTGATTCAGAAAGAGAAGGTCGTATTGTTAGAAAGGAACATGTATGTAACGATGCGTGACAGAGAAACGCATCATTGAGTCAGAAAACATATAACCATCTATATTCATTGCCTGTACCCTAATTCATTTCTAATCATTTCATTTGATCCCTTTTCTATTAACTTCTTTCCCATCGCAGAAGTGCGTTGCATACAATCCACAGAGTTACCTTTAAAAAATAATACTATCTTAAATAATACTTAAATTCTGTGCTACTATATAATTTGTATTGTAACTATCTTTTTTATTTTCTATAATGAATAATCGATCATTTTCGAATCAATTCATTCGATCATTATTTCTCATCATTTGTTTCTCGATATCTTTGACAAAAAAATGCGTCAAATTTCGCAACAACGACAAAGATTCTAGCAAGTAAATATTCAAAGATCAAAGTTAACAATGAAAAATGATTTTGTTCGAAAATAGGGGAGCATATAGGTTCGTTCGAGTGAACGTGTTACTATGGTGGTGGGAATGGCGGAAATTTACCGTGGCGAAGTTATTCACAAGGCACGCCACTGCTAATCCCGACAAAATTGCCTTTATTTTCGAGGATAAAGAGTGGAGTTATCGGGAGGTGAGTTGAAATAATTATAGTCTGCAAAGCAACAGAGTAATGTTTCTGGTTAACGAATGTAGTTGGAAGAATACAGCAATCGATTAGGACGTTACTTCCATGGGAAATCTCTGTCCCGCGAAGATACGATTGGCCTGATTTTGGAAAGTCGACCTGAATACGTAGGAATATGGCTTGGCTTGAGTAAAGCTGGTTTAGTAGGTGCTCTTCTCAACACGAATCTTCGTCAGGATGTCTTGGTGCATAGTATCAAGGCTGCTAATTGTAAAGCTGTCATCTTCGGATCAAGTTTTAAAGACGGTAAGATCAAAGTTTTTCTAGAATCAAGTAAACAAGGTATAGTAATTTCTCAGAAAATCCTGAATACATCATGTAGTACAAATACAAACTTTATTTAGCAAGTAAGATGCACAATGAATATTACAATGAATACAGGCATAAGTTAGCTCCATGTTTTTATTTATATGGTAACATCATTTAATTATTTGTGAATTATTATGTGAAATAAATTGAAACTGGAATCAATGAAATTTTCTTTTTAGCGATTAATGAAATCAGAGAGAGAATTCCGCGTGTGGCACTGTATCAGTGGTCCGAATTGCCCGATACTTCATGTTTAAAAGGAGCAATCGATCTCAACCCAGAAATCAGCAACGTCGATATTAGCCCTTTGGATACCGTGGCTTTTGGCGTTCCTAGAGACAAATTGATTTATATATACACATCTGGTACCACAGGAATGCCGAAAGCTGCCGTTATTACCAATTTAAGGTATCATATTCTTATTAACATTGATTAATACTTTAGCCGATCGGTCATCTTCAATGATAGCCGTTAAAAAGACAAAACGCGAGAGCGCGTTTTTATCCTTTAAATTGTTTACTAGTTTTATTCATTTTTGGCAAAGATTCTTCTCTTTCAAAGACTAGAAATGATTAGCATATGAGTAAGAAAATTCTTGGTATTTTGATAATATTCGAATTTTCCTGTTACATTTGCATTCTTATGTAGAACAAGTATAAAATCTCAAGTCCAGATAATGTTACGAGCATCGTTCTATATTACAATGTCATCATTCCGACTAATTATCATTCTAGATATATGCTGATGTCGTGTGGTGTAAATTCTATGTTGAACCTACGGCCAACCGATCGCATTTACAATTCTTTGCCACTCTATCACACTGCTGGGGGGCTAATTGGAGTAGGTCAAGCACTGCTGAGAGGAATCACAGTCGTACTTCGCAGACGGTTCAGTGCTTCTAAGTTCTGGCCAGATTGCGTCCATTATGAATGCACTGTAAAATTATTCATGCATTATTATTGTTTTAGATTTTGTACTGATAGATCTAATATTAATTTAACTTGAACTTAAATATTGACGAAATCTTGTACACATTTCGTTTTTCTTATTCTTTGAGTTTTAAGTTCTCAAAATATCTAATTTTGATTTATTCCTTACAAGTATAATTCATTGAAAGATTGTTGGTCGCAGATAGCACAATACATTGGTGAGATATGTCGGTATCTGCTCACTGCGCCACCAGCTCCTTGTGACACTACACATAAAGTTCGATTAATGTTTGGAAACGGTCTCAGACCTCAGATTTGGAAGCCTTTCGTGGAGAGATTTGGTGTGAAGCAAATAGGTGAATTTTACGGTGCCACTGAAGGAAATTCAAATCTTGGTAAGTCACGATCATTTTATTTTATTTTTTTGATTCCGCTTGTAAATTAATATTTTTTTGAATTATTTTCAGTAAATATCGATAACAAGATTGGTGCAGTAGGATTTGTACCACTCTGTGCTGGTTCTTTGTACCCTGTAGCTTTATTGAGAGTTGATGAAGAGACTGGCGAACCTATGAGAGGACCAGACGGCCTGTGCATCCGTTGCAAGCCTGGTAATAGATTTTACGTTTAAAACTTGGAAAATTTAATATTTCTTTGGCAATTTTTTTATTTTCGTTTAGGTGAATCAGGTGTCTTCGTAGGTAAAATTAATCCAAAGAGAGTGTTGAATGATTTTTCTGGATATGTAGATAGAAAAGCATCAGAACAAAAAATTCTTCGCGATGTTTTCCGAAAGGGAGACCGAGTTTTTAATTCTGGTCAGTGAAATAAATTGATAAAGAATATAAAAAAATATTTATATTTTAATTATGTTTTTTATATAGGTGATATATTGCTCATGGA
Source organism: Lepidotrigona ventralis hoosana (assembly GCA_002806875.1). Taxonomy (NCBI): domain Eukaryota; kingdom Metazoa; phylum Arthropoda; class Insecta; order Hymenoptera; family Apidae; genus Lepidotrigona; species Lepidotrigona ventralis. Next base: position 5,109 of record NIPQ01106614.1, on the reverse strand, counting down.
TGAATTTGGGTACTTTTATTTTAAGGATAGGACTGGTGATACATTTAGGCAAGATATTTTTATGTAATTATGTAGAGTTACATTTTATAATTTAGAGTCTGCTTTTAATTTTTATAAATGTAGGTGGCACGGTGAAAATGTCGCTACATCTGAGGTGGAGGCTGTTGTTAGTAATTTGATAGGTTTAAAAGATGCAGCTGTGTATGGAGTCGAGGTAATTGACAATGAAATTTAATCAATTTTTATACTGGGTAAATTTATAAAGTTGTACAATTAACAGGTACCTGGAACCGAAGGAAAAGCTGGAATGGCTGCTATTTATGATCCAGAGAATACTCTGAATATTAAAGAAATGGCGGATGGTTTGAAAAAATCTTTGCCCTCATATGCCAGACCTCTTTTTGTTAGAGTCTTATCAGAATTACCAATGACCGGCAAGTATTTTAATGAATTTATTTATTTGAGTATTTTCTAATCAATATTTTTGTCGTTCTAATTCATTTCTATTAATAATTCAAAGTTTTTATTCTATTAGGTACATTTAAGTTGAAGAAAAAGGATCTTCAAGAAGACGGATTCAATATTAAAAAGGTAATTTTTTATAAAAAGATAATATTTTATATTTATTTCACCATGTGTTATTTGTGCAATTTTATTTGTACAGGTTACGGATCCAATTTATTTCCTTGATAACTCTGGTGTTTATGTGAACCTATCAGAACAGATTTATAACAATATTTTTGAGGGAAAGATTCGATTGTGAGAAATCCTTAAAAAAATGAAAGTATAAACAATCTAGATTTTGTATAATTTTTATTTATTGATGAGAGAAAAAGTCTATTAGACAGATTTATCTTTTGTCTACATAAGTATTTGCAGCTATCCCGAACATTCCATTGCAAACAAATTAACTCGAACAACATTATATTTATACGTATTTTTATACTTATTTTATTCTACTTTTTTTTGTTGTCGAAATTCAATAATTCAGAATAGTAAAATTTAAAAAACAAGAAAAAAAGTGAGAGAAACAAATAGATTTAGTACAGATAGATATATAGTACATTTAAAAGAAAAATATTCATGACAAAACTTACATTCTGCAAATTACTCAAACTGTTAATTTTAATGGCCTAGGTATATTTGTATTTGTTACATATCTCTAGAGAATAAGATTTTAAGTTATTTTATAAAAAGCTGGTGGAGGTAGTAAGCACAAAGTGATAGCAACTTTATGAAGTAATGTGTGTAAATGTGAAGCGTCGCGTCGTTTAATAAATTGTCCCCTTGTTGAGAAAAACCAATTTCAGCTGAACTTTGTCCTCTGAAGGTGTCTTATTTTACGCCCACCCGATTGTGTCTAATAGAAGCAGAAGTCATTGGTGCGCAGTCTCGGCCGGAGTACAGTGACCCTCACCATTATTAGACCAACGTGTAATATCTATCAGATGTAATATTCTTTGCTATTCACTAACTACAATGGAATTAATGATTCAATAAAAAAATATATTCTACATTAGAAATCGGTGAAATAATTTTGTTTGTTCAAATTATTTAATTTCAGAAAATATTACTTCCTGAAATTTCTTCAGAATGAAAATGATGTTTCTATAATAATCCCAATTAGTGGTAGTGACATCATATTCTAACCTCTATTGTTCATAGATAAGAACGGTTTATAAATTTCGTTCCAAGAAAATTTTGAGGACAGACTCGGATTTGCCATTATGTTACATAATCGGCCATTATCAAAATGAGGAAATGGAAAAATACTAGAGGAAATAAAAACTGTTTCTACAGTGCTGTATACATCGAGTATACTATATCAGAGAATATCTGATAAAACAGTTGTTACGAGCATCAAGTGTCAACGATTATATCAACAAGAATCAGTCATTATTCATTTAATTATTAATCATATTGATCGTTTCGATCATTATTGTACCAAAAAAAGAAGAAAAAAAAGGAACAGTCTTCGATAATCACTGTGTGTTTAATAATTGAATTGAAAATTAGTTTCCTGTCTCTATCACTTGTGGCATTGTAACAAATACGCCCAATTGCGGCTTACTTTGTTTACTCTGTTATGTACACATCGTTTAAATTCTGTTAGCAGAATCTCTTCAAATCTTATCTTATGTACAAATTTTAATTTGCTTTTGATCATCTGACGAAATAGTTTCTTCTGCTTTTAACTGAAATTATAACCGTACAATTCTTCGAATATTTATCGAGCAGACAGAATGTGTAAAATGGCCCACGAAAAATTCGGGTTTGCTATAGATCGCGGTGGTACATTTACTGATGTTTACGCTAGATGTCCAGGCGGTAAGATTCGAGTGATGAAACTGCTTTCTGTGGATCCTGCTAATTACGAAGACGCGCCACGCGAAGGAATTCGCAGAATTCTTGAACAGGTATTTGTAATTGTCATCTAAAAATTTAGTTGATATCTGATATAGAGCAATTTCAGGAAACTGGAAAAAAAATCGATGGGGAAATAGATACTTCGTTAATATCATGGATTCGAATGGGTACAACAGTTGCCACAAACGCTCTTTTAGAAAGGAAGGGTGCAAAAATGGCACTTTTGATTAATGAAGGATTCAAAGATCTACTCTTCATTGGTAATCAAGCACGACCAAATATATTCGATTTGGTATATATTTAAATACAATGTTAAATTAATATACAATTTGAAAGAATTCAATTGAAGTAATTGCAAAACATGTACTTTTAGCAAATAGTGACTCCGGAAGTACTATACAAAAGGGTAGTTGAAATCAAATGCAGAGTGATACCTGCGTTATCTGGGAAATGTCAAATGGATAATAAACAATGGCGCAGAGTAACAGGATCTACGGGCGAGGATCTTTTTATCACTCAAGAACTTGATGAAGAAAAGTTGAAACTAGATCTGGAAGAATTAAAAAAATCAGAAATTGAAAGCTTAGCCGTAGTTTTGGCGCATAGTTACACGTCAGTTGTTTCAAACATTCAGTTATGATCTAATATTTTATTAAGTTTTGTTCATATTTTGTTCATTTATTTCAGGTTTGCTGAACATGAAATAAGAGTAGGAGAATTGGCAAAACTTGCTGGTTTTCAGCAAGTCTCGCTTTCTCACGAAGTTATGCCTATGGCGAGAATAGTTCCTCGAGGATTCACTGCTTGTGCTGATGCATATTTAACACCACATATTAAACAATATTTGCAGGTATCTTTTTTAATATACTTTTTCAATTAATTACTCACATATATAATGATTAAATATATTTTAGAGATTCTCCTCCGGTTTCACAGATAAATTGAAAGGGGCAAACGTTTTATTCATGCAAAGCGATGGAGGACTGACACCAATGAATTCGTAAGAGCAATTTTATTGAATTAGTAAAGACACTGCTAAAAGCAGTTAGTATAACATTTCTTTACAGATTTAACGGATCTCGAGCTATTCTTTCTGGCCCTGCAGGTGGAGTAGTTGGTTACGCAATGACTACTTATGGAAAAGAGACCAATTTACCAGTGATTGGGTTCGATATGGGTGGCACTTCGACTGATGTCAGTCGTTATGGTGGCAATTATGAGCACGTATATGAGAGCACAACCGCTGGTGTCACGATTCAAGCTGCACAGGTATTTCTATTTTACACACGTTTCAATTCTAATAAAATGATTGTTGACACAAGTTTTGTATAAATTGTTGAAATTGTTAAGTTGACAACAAAAACAAAAAAAAGATCTCGGAAATGGAATAAAAAGAGAAATCTTGTCGATATCTTTTTATCGATGCAATATAGTAATCAATGTTAATCGAAATGATCTAAAAGATAAACGATATTTTGAAACCAATTTCAAAATTGGATCGAAGTTGGACGTGAACACAGTTGCGGCAGGAGGTGGATCGATGCTTTTCTTCAGGTCAGGTCTCTTCGAAGTTGGACCTGAGAGCGCTGGAGCTCATCCCGGTCCGGCATGTTACAAGAAAAAAGGTCCTCTGGCTGTCACTGATGCGAATTTAGCTTTGGGAAGACTTTTGCCGGAATATTTCCCGAAGATATTTGGTCCGAATGAGAACGAACCGCTGGACAAATTTCGAACGATGGAGGCTTTTCAAACACTTACGAATCAAGTATAAAGATAATTTTTTACTAAAACGTTCTCATAATATAATATGTTAAATGATTAGTAGTTTATTGAAAAATTAACTCTAATTTATAGATAAACGAATTTCTAGTGACAGAGGGACATAAAACAAAAATGACCATCGAAGAAGTGGCGATGGGATTCATCCGAGTGGCTAATGAAACCATGTGTCGCCCAATACGAGCTTTAACACAGGTAATGATATATTGTAGGAGATTTTTTAAACATTTTTACATTACACATATACATTATGTAATGTTTTAACTTATTTAAAAAATTCCTTTTTTTCAAATTAGGCAAAAGGTTATGATACATCCCGCCACGTTTTGGCGTGCTTCGGAGGTGCTGGAGGACAACACGCGTGTGCCATTGCACGTTCTCTAGGAATGGGAATTGTCTTTGTTCATAAATATGCCGGAATTTTGTCAGCTTATGGAATGGCCCTAGCAGATGTCGTAGAAGAAGCTCAAGAACCTAGTATGGAAGTTTATGAAAAAGGTTTAAAGAAAATGTTTAAAGAAAATACTCTTATATTTACTATTTAAATTTTAATTTTTTATTTCTTTCCTATGTTCTCAGAATCGTTTACACGTTTAGATGAACGTTTAGATGTCTTGGAAAAGAAGGTTCGAGAAAAGTTAACTGCTCAAGGATTTTCTGACTCTCACATAGAAATAGAATCTTTCTTACATTTACGCTATCAAGGAACAGATTGTGCTTTAATGTGTATTGCTAGTCAAAATACTCAAAACAAAGGCATGAAGCATGGAGATTTTCTTACTACATTCCTGGAAAGGTAAAATTTAATTATATAAGTATAAAAAGAAAATAAGAAATATAAATATTAATAATAATTATATCAAATAAAGATACCAAATAGAGTTTGGCTTCATCATGCCTAATCGAAAAATTTTGGTGAACGATGTAAGAGTAAGAGGCATAGGAAAAACAGATATCCAGATA